>JAWWMW010081081.1:0-12834 GCA_035048345.1 Echeveria elegans
TTAAAATTAATTGATGTTAAATTAGTTTTTGGGTTGAAAGTGTTTTTATTTATTTTGGGTTGAAAAATTGAAAGTTCAGACCGTAAATTGGAAAGTTATGGTAGTTCGGACCCTAAATTGGAAAACATGATAGTTCGGACCGTAAATTGGAAAATTTGATAGTTCGGACCGTAATTTGGAAAGTCACGATAGTTCGGGGCCCCAATTTGTCTTTATCCCTACTTTTTATAATTTCAATACTTTTTACGTGATCCTCCCCTATTTTAATTAAACTAACCACCTGATTCAAAAACACAAAAAAACTAACCACAACTGAGCGGGGCCGAACTGAGCGGAGCAACGAACACGTCGCGATTCTCGACAGAGAGAGAAACTCATGGAATCAACTGCTTCGATTGGCACGAAACTACGTCGCCATGAATGTCTTTGGGTGTTAGCCGACTGGCAGGAAACTCGAGGCGAAATCGGCGAAGCACTGAAATGCTTTGAAGCCATATGTCAAGCCTCCGTCTCTTTCCTTCCGATCATCAACATCAAAACTCGACTTCGAATCGCTACGATTCTTCTCAATCACACGCATAATGTCAATCAAGCGAAACTTCATTTAGAGCGGGCTCAGTTACTGCTTAAATCGAAACCTTCTTGCTTCGATTTGAAATGTAGGGCTTATACTTTGCTTAGTCAGTGCTGTCATCTTGTTGGTGCTATTCCGCAGCAGAAGCAGATTTTGCTTAAAGGAATTGATGTTGCTGTTGCGTATGGAGATGAGTGAGTATTTTGTTTTCTAGGGCACACTTTTTTTTTTTTTTTGTTCATACGTTGTGCTTCGTTTTTTTTTTGGAGTTTGATGTTTAGACTTTATTTGGAGATGAAGGATGTCAGGGAAGCTGTGGTGTTGTAACTTAAACTCACAGCTGGCGAATGCGATGATAATAGAAGGGGAGTATCAGAGTGCCATTTTGGCGTTGGAGAGGGGATATGCTTGTGCACGGAAATTAGTAGCCCAGAGTTGCAGGTTTGTGTGTGTTTTATTAGGTTGGATTTGGTGTGTGTTTTTTTTATGATATGATGATTGTTTCTGATTTGAATTTTGGTCAGATGTTTTTTGTAGCATCGACATTGCACGTGCATTTGATGCAATGGGTGGATGTGAGTGTGGTTGCTAATGCTGTTGACAGATGCACTCAGGTGTGGGAGTCCATTGACCCTGACACGGTAAATATTTATTTGAATCCGTATGTTTTATGTACAATTTGTGGCTGTATTCATGTTATTTAGACTTGTTCTTTTCATAAGGAAACTGGTATCTTTTGACTTATAACTAAAAACAGAAAGCTGAAGTACCAGCAAGATTTGCAAATTAGCTACACTGCTCTTATGAGGAGATACTTTGATGCTGGAAAATGTCTTCCCAATTCGTAATCACTCATTACAGAGATCACATATAAGCTTTAGATAGACTGAAGATAAATTGCTAATTGACATGTTGCTTAGATAATTGGTATTGGTTATCTTCCTTAACCTGTCCCTCAACATGGTTGGTGGTTCCGATTATTTCACTAGCCAATACGGGTCATCTTGGTATCTCGTGCCCTTTTATCCTCGGTCTCTAAAAATAAGTCTATCAACAATCCTAAAATCTTTATGGAATTGTTCAAGAGGCAACTTTGACAATGAACAATACGACGATATAATGCACTGTTGTGTACCCTACCATACCAGAGACTAGTTCTGTGTAATATTTTTTTCAAGCCAATGCTAACAAAATTTGTTTTGTCTACTGATATGCTGTTGATATCCAAAAGAGACAAAAATGCCTCGGATTGTTCCTTTACAATGAGCTGCTTCAAATATTCTATCTACTCCGGACCTATGACTACAAGAGTGCTGCACACCATGTTGACAAACTGGATGCTGCTGTGAAAGAATATTCACAACATATACAGAAGCTGACTGATGAGCTTAATGCTGTGAATCAAAGTCGATATCGCTCTGATTTGCCCAATACCGATAGATTAGCTCTATCGGAGACAACGCTCCAAGAGAAACTAAATATCAATGATTTGCGCATTACCGATAGATTAGCTCTGTCAGAGAAACAGACAATGTTCCAAGAGAAACTAAATAGATTTGGGACAGGAACTAGTGAACCATCCAAACTTGAGCTTCCGATAAGTGCTGTATATATGCTGGTTGATCTTTTGGTGATCATAGTTGGTCGTCCTAAAGAATCTGGGAGCCGCATTATGTCTGGCCTTCAGACTATTAAAAGTCAGTAGTGCTCTGTTCATCTAAAATTTTGGGTTTATCTCTTTTGGGCCTTGTTTAAGTTTTCCTCTCTTCTGAGTGCATGTTCACCTTGCTCCTTGACAATGTGTTTATTCTATGTATAAAGTCTTTTAGTAATAACCCACTGTTTTTTGGATGAGCTTGCTTGTGTTCCTTGTTAATGAGACATTCCATTCTTATTGCTGACCTGGAATAAGGAGTATTTACTATCCTCTGTTGGCCTTCCAATCAAACATTTGCGATTTAGTTATGTTATCCCTTGTATATCTTATCTTGTATAAGTGGCGTCTGACTCAAAATGATGAACTTGCAGAGGAGTTGGAAAAGCTTGGAATAACAGATGGTGTGAGGGGTAAGGAATTCTTCTGTTCACCTCTAGCTCCAATAATTTTAATTAGGGATCAGCAGCGGTTTTCTTGTTTGATAACTCAATTTTATTTATGTTCAAGCAGAAGTGGATCTGCAACACTCTGCCTTCTGGATGGCTGGTGTGTATATGATGCTTATGATGCAGTTTCTTGAAAACAAGGTAGTTGTGGATCTCACCAGATCTGAATTTGTGGAAGCACAGCAGGTACAAACTCATAGACTTTGCATAATCTCTCTGCTAGCAAGCCATATTAAATTTCATACCTTAATTTTTCAAGTGAAGTATGACTGTATGTATGAGTCAAAGGGGACATTCCATAAATTTACTATTGCTTCAACTTGAACCATTTTCTTTATTTTTAGGCATTGGTTCTGATGAGGGACTTGTTTGTTCGATTTCCAACGATATTACAAGCTTGGAGAGCATCATTGAGATGCTTAGGGGGGAAATATGCTCACGCTGTTAAGTGTTTCAGTGAAGCGGCCTCTCATTTTCTTGAAGTCTCCGAGGTAGGAATTACTATATTCCCTTTGTAAACACCCAACTAACTTTATGACTTTATGACTTTATGTCTGCGTATTGATTCACATTTAGTCATTTTCATATATACGATAAAACACAGTTACTCAAGTGGTCGTGAGCTTGTTTCTTTAGATGTGTTTCGAGAGTGTTTGTGGTTTGGCCGTCATCTTACTTAGGATACTAGTCTAGTCCCTTTGCATGTATATGACCTCATATTCAATATTGTTTATTTTCAGGATCTCACCGAGATCTCAAGTGCGCAACAAGACTCACCTAACGATGCGGCGGATGTTATTCCCACTACTGAAGAAGCTACGACACCCTCTGATACCGTTTCTTGTATGGAGAAGTTGTCCTTTGTGACCCAACTTCTTGCGCGCGTCACATCATGTCTAAGCTGTTTTGGAACACTGGCAGAATTAGCCGGTCATTTTCGTTAGTTAGTTGTACATACTAGTAACAATCAAAGTTAAAAGTTGTACATATATGACATATATGACTCTTTCGATCGATACCAAAAAAACTTGTAATAACAGATAGCCGAAAAGAACATTGTAATGAAACATGAAAAACTTGAGATTCTATCACCCAGACTTATCATTTAGAGGCTGATTTCAGAATTTAAAAAAAATAGATAGTAAATAGTCATATATTTAATAAATATTACTCTAAAATCACAATTATTAATCAGACCATAAACAAAACAACTTTAACAACTGCTGAAACTTGTTCAACTGCTGATACTTGGTTGGCATCACGACTTGCGCTATACCCTCGCTACATGTAAAAGTTAATCGTGCATTCTTAATCAGCCCCAGCAACATTTCTTTAACAGCTTTGGGTTCTTGCTCACCATGCCAATTTGTACAGTATTTCACGCGCTTGAAATCTTTTTCCTCAATGGTAGAATCTATGACTAGATGGAACAGTTCTTCTGGAACTTTAATTAAAAAATTTGTCATCTCCAAGTTAGCCCTGCTTCCGCAAAATCCCATAATTTTGATGAATTTAAGGCACCTATGGCGATATTGAATACAATCAAGCTCATTGTCGTGTTCACCATCGTCTGTAGTACAAGGCGGTACCTGCATGATTTATCCGCGTCAAAATTATCATCTCATAAAATCAAATAGTGTATGTGTATCTCGTAGCTCTAACCATTAACAGTCTTGACAAAAGTGGGCATGCTTTCAATATAACTATCAGAGTTTTCCGGCGAATTACACAAGTTGGATGACTTCCGAATTTCAATTCTGTGACCTGAGAAAATGAACTTGTTGGACCATGAAGAGGAGACCGCTGCAAAATATTCAAACAACATTAAAAATGATCATACTGATTGATACATATTATACAAACTAACTTACCAATGGTAAATGTTCACTTTCCCTGAAAGTAGTCAAAAACTTCACTGTATCTCCATGCAGATTTTGAAAACTAAACACACCTACCTCGCTGTCATAGAAGCCGAGCATTAGTTTTGTCAACTTAGGAGAGCTAATTAGACCAAGATCAATATGATTCCCTCTATAATTAAAATCCGACATGGATTTGGCATCGACCAGATCAATCGCATTCAAACCATGGCAATACCACACCACGAGAGAAGTGAGGCCACCATTTCCAACAGTTAGTTTAGCAGGAACATTGCAACCAAAGAAGACCAAAATTTGAAGATTTGGAAAACAAAACCATATTCTTTCCATGTCAAAGTCTGTGAGATTTACATGGTATAGCTCCAGATATTGAAGAGAAATCCATTTGGAGGTTAGGGTACACCTAAATATACATGCCTGAAGAGCTAGGCTTTCCAAAGCAACTGGGTAATTCTGTATCACTTCCCACGGAAAAATATACTTATCACCGCCACTAAAGTAATTACGATAGTGGAAAGGACACGTTGAACGTACAGTAAGTGATCTAACACCATTCTGAATTGATATACTGATCCAGCGATCAATATCTGTCGCATTGTGTCTAGTAAAACAGAAAAAAATATCAAAATTGCTGATGGATACGGGCAGCGCTGAATTTCTCCAAAACTTAACATAATGTTCTAAAAATTGATTTATCCCCTTAATGAAAGAGTCTGTATTTTCCGGACACACTCCGTTGGTGATAGTTAAGTCAATTGCTATTCTTGAGAGATAGTAAGTAAGATATGCCCATTGCTTACATACCGCGCCGAAATTCACAACATCCCTTAAATTCAATTTAGACATGATATACAATAGAACGTCATCTGATAAATCCTCCATCCTCGTTTCCTATAATCATTATCATACATCAGCACATAACAACAACAGAACTCTATCTTAAAAAAACCAGAAACGAGAGTATTGTTACCTGAAGATCTCGACCTGTGGATTCAACTCGGTTCATATTCAAGCAATTTAAACCCTAACCGCGCAGATTGAATCAGAGTCGGAGGAATCTGTTGTCTCTGCTAGATGACGAGTGCAGAACCAAAAAAAACTGCACAACTGTAGTTTTGAAGAGGGTGTGGAAGAAAGTCGATGGTGATAAGGAGCGCTGGATCGTCGATTGAATGCCGTGGGAATTTGTGAGATTTTTTGTTGTCGGCAAACCTAAGATGTGCGTTTTTTTATATTAAATTCCTGGATCAGCTTGTAGTAATTTTGTTTTATTTTCCTAATTTTTTTTTTCGATTTGTCCACCTCGTGGGAGTGGGGGGTTTGAACCCAAGACCTTGGGGTTTCAAGTCAAGGGTCCAAACCACTTGGCCACAATCATGTTGGCGTTTTATTTTCCTAATTGATTGCATATATTTGATGGTAATTTTTTTGGTAGTTTTCTGCGATACCAAAGTTTTATAAATTGCGAATTTCAAGCAATTTTGTTCGGAAATCACGATTGCTATATTTATATATATATATATATCTATCCTATACTAGCGTATCGTCCGTAGTCCCGACGGGTTGCGTCGAGCGAAATTGAACTCATCAAATACAGACTCGATCGATCAATTTTTGAGCCCATATGATCTGTGAAAATAAAACTTATAATTTTTAATGGGCCGGATTGGGTCCGTGTGGTATGTGTAAATTTAAACGAACATGTATGTTCTGTGTAAATTTAAACTTTTAATTTTTTAATTTTTAATGGGTCGGGTTTGTGTAATCTATATAAATTTAAATTTAAAACATAAACTTACAATTTTTAATGGGTCGGATACGGCCCGTGTGGTATGTGTAAATTTAAATAGGCTTGTGTGTTCTGTGTATATTTAAACTTTTAATTTCAATAGGTCGGGATGGGTCGCGTGTTTAAATTTTAATTTTAATAGGTCGGACTAGGTTCGTGTGGTCAGTATAAATTTAAACGTTTAATTTTTAATTTTAATGGACTGGGTCGGACTTAAAAAATTTAATACAAGATATTATGGTCTGTTCATAAATGACCGTCCGTTCACTATTCTTTTATCTATCCTATCCTATATAATAATGATGGAGCCTTTCTATACGGTTACTCACTGTCGCTTTTAGATATTTCCGAAAATACCATTCGTTATTAAACCGTCATTCGTCATTCGTAATCGGTGCCTTAAAGAGCATCTCCAATGCTAGTTTGTAAAATGGGTATGAAAAATATTATATTATATTATAATAAGTTTGTATAATTTGAAGGATGTAAAAGAGAATATGATCCAATGGGGATTTGTATAACAAGGTTCTATCCCAATGCTAGTATTGTTGACCAATTGTTGTAAAGCTATAAATTCCGGAACAATAACATGGAATATGGTTTCATGTGAACTGACAAGAAAGATAAGACATGAAACTGAGATTTCCATTAGAGCAGCACCAATATCAGCAGCATCTCCGCCGCCTTGATTTGTTGTTATCCTGGACAACAGCCTCTTCAGCAGTAGGACTCCAAATGGTAACACAAGAATCACTCTCTTCATGAAAGAGATCAAATTCCTCGTAGTGACAATACCTTCTGATAAAGCCAAAATCAGAAAACTCATCCTCAGGGCGTCTTCTCGGCTAAGTGGACGCAACCATCATCTTTCTTCTCTTATCAAGTGTCTCCAAATCAATAGCATCAAGCACAAACTGAGGAATCTGCAAAAACAAACAACACAAACCATTCACACCTACACCTCACTACAACAACACAAACCATAGCTGCCCATTTCATGGATTCTGAACCTACCAGAATGCCCAAATTATTCAATTCTAAAGTCAATCCAAATCTGACAGTACAATCAAATCCATCCATTTGACAACAAAACGGAGCCCAAACACCACAAACATCAAATTAAACGTATCAACTCATAGGCGACGCAGTGGAAAGAGCGGTGAGCTTCCAAAACATGTTCGCATCAGTCCGGTTACGAATCGACGACTTCCAATTCGAGCCTATGCCCAAGAGTGATATAATAGTTCATAAATAAATGGAACTTAAACAGCAAGATATGCCAAAGTCAGCGAGCAAAGGGATCCTCTCAATAGAAACTTAAGCAAAACAACCAACTGAATCATGACATGAGAAATCAGAGCCAAATCTATCATCAGGTGAAGTCTACTGATAGAATATCGCTACCCAATCTCCCCAACCCCAGAACACCCCACATATTGAAAGACAAGATTTTTATACTAAAATTTTGTCAGCATATCCTACCAAGACGCCTAAAAGGGCAATTAAGGAAAGAAGAAGCCTTCAAAACCCACATCCAGTCGCTACCTCAATTCAAAATCACCAATTGCTAAGGCTCCGTTTGGTTGCGGGGAAAAAGGTGAGGAAAGGAAAATTTTGAGTGAAAATGAAATTATGTGTTTGGTTGTAATTGGAGAAAATGCAAAAACTAGGCAAATTGATATCAAATTTTCCTTATAACTTTCTCGTGGAAAATTATTTTTCTTTAAATTTTCCTTTACTCACCTTTTTCCCCGCAACCAAACGGGGCCTAATAATTTGACCAGTTGAGGACACAGATCAGTTGCTACTGTTTGACATACCCTGGAATTTTCTAGAGCTGTGCGAGTGAGCTCCACCACCCGTCACTCACCCCTTCCAAAATTCTGCCTTGCCCGACAACCTTCACCACCACCAACCGCCATGCCTCCCCGCACGCAAATGTGGAGTTTGTGAATTGAAAGAGAAAGTGAATTGTTGGGGGAAATAGAAACTCAAGGAAAGTTGTAGATTTGAGAACCGAAGGAGTGAGTTTGTATATTTGTTGTCAAAATAGAGACTGCGTTGGAGTGGAGGATTTTCAGTCTAGGGTTTGTATCTGATGACACGTCAGCCATTTTTACATTTCCAGTCCAATTTGACACCTGCATTGGAGATACAAACGCCACCGGTTCTCAAACGCAGATAGGCTGAAAATTTTCAAACCGCGTCGAACAATTTTCAAACTTGTAAATGTAACACATACAATAAAGGCTGTCAACATATCAAAAAATTGTTCGACGCGGTTTGATACCCTTAATTCAAAGGCGGAGTGGCTGTGCGTTTGATGGACGCATAAGAAGAAACAATCCTATCACGAAGAGCCCTTATAGTTGGTGTTGATATGGATGCGGTAAGATGAAATTTCCTTTGAACAAATTTCGAAGTTTCCTTTACTTGAAATTACGGTTCCGTTTGTTTATTGTGGAGGTTTCTGTGAAGATTTTGAAAATTGTTCTTTTTGTTGATTCTTCTTTGTGATGTATCATGTATGTGTTGTTCTATTGGCTAGGATTGAACCGTCATCCCTAACTGAGCCCTTATAGACCCTAATTGTTACATTTACAAGTTTTTTAGTTTAGTTTTGTTTTCATTCTTCTATGCTTTGTATTTCATAGATTAAAACTGTCAAGGTTTCTAATTAGGATAGAAAGATATAGTTAAACAATTCAGACCATTATAGTTGTTAGAAGGTGACATGCATTTGTGGTTTTTGTTTCAGAATATGAGTGTGGAATTTGTTGACAACAATCCTTACAGTATGCTTATGGCGCTTCAAAGACTGGGTATAGTGGAGAATTATGAAAGAATATGTGAATTCTCTGTTGCCATAGCAGTCCATTTCTCATCCTTTCTCTTATGATGCTTTACTTTCTTTTTAGTTGGCTGGAATCACTCAAAGTTCAAACTTTGATGCGTATTGATAAAAGTTTTAAGAGTGTCAAGATGAGCAGCAAGGCAGAACTTGAAAAGATGCTTCGGTGTTGCATAAAGGCTGTCAAAATTGTACCATTCACCGTTTACTTTCCTAACGCAGGTTGGTAACTATGTTCACAGGCTTGATTATTGGGTTTATCAACGGTTGGGAGATTACTCTCTTAACACTGGCGACTGGACTATTCATAGTTGCAGTAGGATGTGTTTCTAATATATTTCTCCACAGGCTTGCTGAAAATATTCAGGATGCATATGCTGAAGCTGCAAGCATCGCAGAACAGGTCCATTTTTTCTGCTTATTACCTTTTGTGTTGTCCGTTGTCTGAACTGTATACTTTGATTTTTCATCATCAGTTACCACATTCATAATGGTAATTGTCATGCTGTTGTGTTTTTTAAGCTTACGTCAGGGTTTTCATTTTATCTATGTACTGCATTAGGAAGGCCAAACAAAATTTAAAACTTTTTTATGTATCTCTTCGTCGTTTGCCTCTGTGGTCAGATGCATGTATAGAAAGTTTGTTCATCATATTGTGGTGTTGTATTGTAACAACTATAAATTGCACGTAATCTCATATATTAGGAGCTTATATGCCTTTACTAATGTGAGAGTGGCCAAGTATTCTTACGCAACATCTCTTCAAGCAACTCTAAGATATGGAATGATGATAAGTTTGGTACAAGGTCTTGGACTTGGATTTTCATACGACCTTGCCATCGGTTCTTGCTCCTTGCAACTATGGTGAAGGTTTTGGGAGATGCACGCACTTAAGGGAAATGTGGAGTCGGTAGTGAAGCTAAAAGGATTCGACATAGACACCATCCAACAACAAAACACTGTCTAATCCTAGAGTGTGTGCCTGCAACAAAATTAAGAAGAGATGTGTGACACTGATACGAAGAAAATCCCCCGCCAAGAAGATGGGACACCTTTCATGTTTCAGTTGTTCATGTGGTCGAATCCAACTCTTATCATCCCAAGTACTTAAAACCAGCACTAGGAGATCGACAAAGATAAAGGTTACGAGCATGACTAGGATTGTCTTGATACTTGGCTACAATATGTTTTATAAGATCGATTTGATATATTTGTAAACATTTTTAGTCGTTATGTTATTCTACAAAGTGATGTAAATCTCTTTTCTCTCTGTATATGCTTCACAAATTATGTTTTAGCTCGATTTATTTATTTTATCTAAAATTATTTGTCGTCTTACGCACATATTTTACTGTGCATTGATTACTAGTTGAAATAGTGGTTGAATCGTTTCTCACCCCATCCAAATGAAAGAAACATGTTTCCTTCTTATTCTCCACAGTTTCTTTTTCTCTCATCTAGTCCTGCACCGTTCTTCTTCTCTCATGTAGTCGTTTTCCGTTCTTCTTCTCCATCTCATCTCTTCCATTATTTCTTAAGTCATACTAGCCGATACATCTTATACTTTCATTATCTTGCTTTTTTGATCTTCAATTTCACAACAATGTCACAAGAGCAAGGTGGATCGAGCATGAGGACGAGATCTAAGAAATCGGTGCCCAAGGATTCATGGATTTGTAAACCTCAAAGGGTGTACGACCCAAACCTGCCGTTTAGGATAGAAAATTCTGATTATCAACTTCGTTGGGAGCAACTCAAAAGAGGAACTATGAAGAAACAAGTGGTAAGTTTCGTTGCTTCTCATTAAACTATTATGAAGAGTTTAGGAATTCAAAACGAGGTTAAGAAGATTTTTGTATATTTTAGTCTCAATACTTGGAAAAAATCTTATGTTATTTGCTACTTACAATGGTCTGATGGTCGGGTTCTTCTCTAACTTTGAACCATGTTTGTGGTAATGATGGTGCATGTGAAGGATGGACATACTCAATGAACAATAATGTGTACATGGCTAGTAAACCTATTGTACGCAATTGTTTTCTTCTTCTAGGAGAAGGGGAATGAATAATTCCTACATGTACAAAGAAACAACGATTGTCGGTTTGGAGAAAACTGACGGGAATGACAGAGTATGACTTGAATTGTTCACATGCAGGAAAGTATATTCATCGGTTGATAGCCAAAAACATCAATACTCGAGTTGATGAAGGTGGAAGAGTCTCGAGGGAGGACTTGGACTTGTTATATTGGATGATTAGGAGGCGACTGATTGATTGGTTTCACATTCTTACCGAGCGTTTTAAAAAGATGAGCACTGTGAAAGATAAGGCAAAAGCTCTAGGATGTGCTTCTATTGTCCCTAAATTTCAAAAATGCTGGTTTGATTCCACATGTGATGAGTTTAGGGTGCTAGACACCATTAGTTTAATAACCATGCAGTTTTATGATTCTAAGGCTAAAGAGTGGATTTACAAACCTTGCCATCCAAAGAGAGCTTCAAAGAAAGGAAAAACACCAATTAAAGAGAAGTCGGGTGAAAGTGCAAAGATTATCTTTCAAATACAATCGAACCTAAGCTAGTTGTCCTTATTCGTTTGTTAAACGTGAGCTTCTGTTTAAGTTTCCTACTAAGATGTGAACTATTTTAAAATCAAATATTTATTTAAACATTTGCATTCTGTTTAAAATCTCTGATCGGTGAAAAATATGACTATTATTTAGGCATATTTTCACCTATTCTCTTCATATTTATCACATGATCTTGGTCGTATTTTATGCTCACTTTGTTGTTTCAGGCCAAAAATACACTTTCTATCATTTTCAAAAGCAAAATGCAATACATAGCAAAAATGACACAAAAAAGAGCAAAAGTTGGCAGTTTTTGACCTTCCGACCTTCAAATCTTCAAATGCTTCCACAAGACGCGTCCAACATTGGATTAATATGAAACAAAATGGGTTGGAAAGCTAACTCAATGGGCTACAACTTTTATTTTAACCTCAGGGGCATAATCAGTGAAATTACTGTCCGGCCGAACGAAATTCCATTCGGTCGTACGAGATGGATCGAATGGACAGCTGGCCATTCGGCCATATGGAGCAGAATGGGACATAATGAGTAAATCACTCACATGGCTGAGTTGATGCCACACGGCCACTCGACCGAATGGGAGCGTATGAAGAGGAATGAAAGCCATTTGACCGAATGGAGCCGCATGGAGCCGTATGGAGCAAGTTCATTCGGTCGAGTGAGACCGTATGGGACTGAAATGGAAGCTTTGAACTTAGAGCCAATCGACCGAACGGGACCAAACGTTAGCCCTCTTATCATTTCACTTATTCCATTCGGTCGAGTTGATCCGGATGAGACCGAACAATACAAACAAGGACTACGTGTCAAGAGGATAAGATGGAAATTAAGACAAGTCTTTCCCGATCCAAGGCTTTCTCATTCCAATTCCATGCAAACAAAGGGTCTCACTCTTCACTATAAAAGGAGGAGTTAGGGAGCATAGAAAAGACAACTCAATCACTCCGAAAATTATACAACTCAAGCAACCGAAGCTCTGCCATTTTTCCAAGACGTCCAAGATCACTTCAGCAATCTATTTCTTCTACCTTTCTTGTATTTTACTTTT
>JAWWMW010081091.1:0-12834 GCA_035048345.1 Echeveria elegans
AAGCGGGAACAAGTCGTCCGGACCCTCGCTGACGTCAACTCAAATTCAACAACAACTCAAACCGTAGAATCAGAGGAACAATAGAGATTGTATACGCAACTCTCGAAGAACAACAAAAATACAAAAAAATTATTTGTACTCCTTTATTTTGTATTAATTTACAAAGTATTTTGAACCTATTACAATCACCATCCTCAAGGAGCCACTCAGTTTCTTGCAGGGTTTTTGATATGCCCTCTCTTTCCTGGTCAGTCACAAAGCTGCGGTATGTGTTGAAAAGCTGTTTACAGATCAGAAACGCCATAAGCACGTGGGTGTTAGTGCCTTATCCAGTAGCATAATGCACAACAGACAAACACAATTGAAAGAAAAAAGATGTAAAGACCGAAAAGATCGGCTATGAAGTCACTCATGCGCCAGTCCACAAGTACCGACTACGGACTACATGCTATGATGTTGCAAGTAGACAAATAATATGCTATGATGCCTTAAGCTGACAAGGATCTAAGATATCGGTATTAACCAGAGCAATGAAAGATCCACCTTATTCCTAATGTCATAAACATAAGACTCCAAAGCATTTTTCCTGTTTTGGTTTGTTCCATGGCGCTATCTTGCTGAGACAACTTTTGTTCAGTACCTTGGGCTTCAGCCTTCAGATAGTCCAACTTTTGTCATCCCTCCATAAACATACTCGGTAGGAACAAACACCCTCCTAGAGCCTCCTTTTCTAGTATCATCATCGCCTCTATTTTGATTGATATCCGCTTCCTCTTCATTTGATTGGGGATCACTTTTTGCAGTTGAGTAATCCATGGGATCTTCTAACAACTAACACAAATCAACAATTGCAGGCACAGGTCAAATGGCTAGAGATACATAAATGATAAATCAATAATGTAATAAGAAGGGCAATAGAGTACTCACTGAAGCTGAGTCAACAGTAACATTACCATGAAGGTTCAACTGAATTTTGACTTTAACGTTTGGGTTACCGTATGAGCTACCTGGGAGAGATCAATCTGCAAAAAAAAAAAAAAAAAAAATCAGTGTACCTGTAAGAGTGCCACTACATCAAAAAAATGTATGCTAAAAGCAACAGTCGGCTTCAGAGGCATTTAATAGTAGAGAGAAGAAGGAATGGAAAAATCAAAATATAATTTACAATCCATTCACGACTATCAGACTCTTGCTTTACGATATATTCAAACAAAGTGACTGCGAACAGTTATACATCAATTTTTTAAAGCATACATATGAGTAGAGAGTGCTAATGCTTTCCGAAAAACAGAGGACTAAAAACATGCCTTAAAACAGCTGCATTTTGTAGAAACGCCAGGAGGTAGTTCACTTGGATCGGCATAAAAGGTTTCCAAATTAAGTGTTCTATTTCCCTGTAGCGTGAGAACTTTTATACTTGTTATGGGTTGGCCTCTCTTGAATAAAATGCCATTTGACATGGTTCAAATTGGTCCATCATCTAAAGATAATCCTACAGAGAAAGGAAAACAATCCTGTACCTGCAAGACACGTATACAAATGCTTCAAAAAGCTACTACATTCATTACACTGTAGACTGCATCGATATGAGTTACAGATCCGTCAATGAAGAAGGCACTTGTAGAAGTTTACACATTCGGGATGCCCCTGGACTAACAAACCGAGACGGGCATTTGAAAGAAAAATAATAAATGAGACTTAAGCCTCTATTCAATGCTTGTCTGTAGTACAAACGAATTACAACTAAGCAATTTTTCTGCATTCCACAGAAAAAAACATGCCCAAGTATAGGCTTGAAGGCTAACTATCGACATGCAAGATAAAAGTTGTTCAGTGAGAAAAGGTTGTAGTTTGCTGGTAGTGAGAAAACAAACCTCATATTCTCTGACCCGGAAAACTGTACTGAGCATCGCACATTAAAGAGCACAACCCGAGCCACACACTCGCTAGCATTCAAACTCCGTCTGGGCTCTTTCTGGAACACAGACACCAAGGCTCGACTAATTGCAGGTACCCTTGACCCTGAACCAACAAGTTTAACTGTATGTACTCTATCTGGTGTTAAGACTTAAGCCAGCATCAGCCAAGGCTTTCTTACATGGAACCATGACCCTATCAATCAGACTTGATGCCAACATCTCAAATTCTTCTCTCCTAATAAAACCTTTAACATCTTTTTCATCCATCAAACACTCTATGTTCAATGGTGCTTCTGGATTAGCACTTAAAACTTTTTTCAACTTCTCACATGCAGCTCGAAGCCTAATGCATGCTCTGGGATATGAATAAACATCAATCTTATATTGAACCTTAAACTGTGCCGCAAAATGATGGAACAAAACATCGTCACAATCTCTTCCTCCCAAACTTCTATCAAATAAATGCGACAGAACCCTCATGCGCCCAGAATTAAATGACGCAATGCATATCTGAGTATCAGAATGTCCAATGTCAATAAAAGCAACATGCGAAGACCCAGCAGTGGAGAAATCAGTTATATAAATCCCATAACTAAGCGCAGTAGCAGTACAATCATGCAACAGCCAACAATCGCAACGGCTTCATCCCTGCAATCGCCGCCGCATCCAAATAAGCACGTCGCTGCAAATCGGTAAAATACGACGGTATCCCAATAACACAATCCGAAACTGGCGCTTTCAAATCCTGCTCCGCAATATCTCTCAAATGACCAAACAACATTGCCATTATCTGCACCGGCGTAAACATACAAACCTCTCCCATATACTTCAAATGAAATAACACACCACGGTTCTGACCTTCAGATGTCTCAAAAGGACACATCTTCAACTCCTCCCTTACCGCCGGATCCCTAAAACTCCTACCAATCAATCTCTTCACTTTCGTAACAGTAGATTTAGGATTCATCATAGCTGAAGCAGCTCCAGTCACTCCTAAAAACCGCTGCTTTTCTCCAAAACACACCACCGCAGGCGTCTCTCTGTTCGATTCCTCATTTAACAACACATCTATTCCTCTCTGCTTCACCGCTGCTATTACTAAATTCTCATTTCCGATATCGAATCCTAACACACTCATCTCGATTCACGAATCGGATAATAATAATTCTAACAGTTCGCGAAATGGCACGATACCTCAGTTTTAGACGATGAATGCAATAGACGTCGCTACCATTGCGTCGATGATCGGAGTTGTCAATCGATCGGCGATGCGTCGGAAATCAATTTGCGATTCGGAGAAAGAGAAAGACGATGCGATTGCTCCAAATTCCGATGCCCTATTTTTTTTTCTTCCAAAAATAAATAAATATTCATTACTTGTAAATCACTTTATTCATTAACTCAATTGCGTAAAGTTACTTCACGCTCAAATAGAATAAATTGACTTGAAAAGAGGCAGTCCCGCAGAATCTAACATGTATACGTCGTCGTTGAAGCTTGTAATATCTTTCGATAAACTATAAGTAATTGATAAATTGAGCTAAAATATTTGATATGAAAAGCTTTCGTCTACCATTCTGCTGATTGTCGAACGCGCGACGGCGTCGTTTCGAAGAAAGCGAAACATAAAACTCGTCGTTTGAACCATCATCTCCAGACAAACCCTAAACCCTAAGACGAGACCAACGCGCAGCAGAGCAAAATTCGGAAGGATGGGGAAACGAAAAACGAGAACTTGGCAACAAAAACTCTCAGAAGAAGAAGAAATCGAAGCACTAAACTCATGGATAGAATCAGGAAAGCCAAATCCAGCTGCAAATCCACTTTCATTCGATCCAATTCCGAAAGATGCGCAAATCGGATTGCTTCCAGACGGCACATATTCGCCTTACGTCGGTTGCAAATGGTTTAATCAACTCCCGGTATCGAATCATACGAAGCGTGGACTTGAAGAAGCTAAGTTTAATGAACTTACTGATATACAGAGAGCTTCATTGCCTCAATCGTTATGTGGTAGAGATATTCTTGGTGCTGCTAAGACCGGTTCTGGAAAGAGTCTTGCTTTCATCATTCCGGTAGCTTCTACAATCTCGATGCGGTTTTGTTTTTGTATTCTTTTTTAAAGTGTATGTTTTGATGTGATTTTGTTTGAGTTTAGGTGTTGGAGAGATTGTATAAGGAGAGGTGGGGGCCGGAATTTGGAGTTGGGAGTATAATAATGTCGCCGACGAGGGATTTGGCGATTCAGTTGTTTGATGTGTTGAAGGTAGTGGGGAAATATCATGGGTTTAGTGCTGGACTTTTGGTTGGTGGGCGGAAAGATGTTGAGACGGAGAAGATGTTAGTTAAGGGGCTTAATATTTTGGTTTGTACTCCTGGGAGGCTGTTACAGCATATGGACGAAACTGAATATTTTGATTGCTCTCAACTTCAGGTTTTTTTTTTGACATTTTGATGTATTGTTGAGTTTTTGTTATGCGTTTGTTTTAGAATATGATGTGTAACACTGACTTCTTGAAGGGTTATTATAGCTTTGCATCATATGTAGACCTCGTCAAAGTGAAATTTTCCTCTGTAGTGTTGTAATTTTACTTTAATTTATGATGATGGAGTAGGTTTTGGTGTTTGACGAGGCGGATCGTTTGCTGGACAAGAAATTTAAGAAGAATGTGAATTCAATTATTTCACAACTGCCGAAAAATAGACAGACATTGCTTTTCTCTGCAACCCAAACAAAGTCTGTTAAGGATCTTGCGAGGTTAAGCTTGAAAGACCCAGTATATCTTGGCGTGCATGAGGAATCCCCTACAGCAACTCCTGAGCGATTACGACAGATGGCAATAGAAGTCCCGATTTTTCAGAAGCTTAACGTCCTTTGGAGTTTTACAAGGACTCATCTTGATTCAAGAATAATTGTGTTTCTATCGACTTGTAAACAGGTAATCTTGCAACTCAAAGCTACTGGTGAAATTGTAGAAGTTCTGTTAGAAATAGAATTCTTTTTTATCCTTATTTGCATGTACAATCTGTGAAAAGCATTATGTAACGAACATGTGCCATTTCGGAAGCCTTCACACATTTGTACTGATTGTTAGGCAACTTTTCTAGTCAAAGTAGTACTTTCTTGATGTCTGTTTTTACTCATGATTTCCCTCTCGTTCTCTCTATGTTGATTAGACCAGATTTGTCTTTGAAGCATTCAAGCATCTTCGTCCGGGTATCCCATTAAAGTGTATACATGGAAGAATGAAACCTGAAATGCGTGCCGCAGTATGTAAAACATTTGCCGAGGAAACTTCAGTTCTCTTTGCCACCGATGTGGCATCAAGAGGGCTTGATTTTGAAAAGGTTGTTGACTGGGTTGTCCAGGTATATTTGACTCTTTATTTTGGGCTGGTTAAAATTTTGTAATGTTTGACAGAGCTGTGAGATTAACTAGCATTATTCTCTAGGTTGATTGTCCAGATGTGGATGGCTATATACACAGAGTCGGGCGAACAGCTCGTTATAATTCTTATGGGCAGGCTTTGTTGTTTCTGATGCCCTCCGAGATGGAGATGATTGAAAAGTTAAAACAGAGAAAAGTCCCAATTGAGTTTATCAAGGTTATACTTTTATGGAATTTTATATTTAGCATTAAAATTCAATTTCAATTCTTAGAGAGCAGTCACTGAAAAGTGGCTGTTTATCTTGATTCTCATCTAAGTCAATATTGTTGCTAAGTTTCAGCCCAATCGAAAAAAAATCCAGTCCATTTCCGAGTCGTTCGCAGGTCTACTTGTTAAGTTTCCATCACTTAAAAGACTTGCTCAAAGAGGTTATCTTACCTATATAAGATCCCTCGTTAAGCAAGGATATAAAGAGATATTTGAAGAGGGAACTAAGTTTCCATTTGATGAATTTGCTGTGTCCTTGGGTCTACCAATGACTCCAAGAATCAGGAAGTTGGACAAGAATAACAGAAAGGTGATGGAAACTCCTGTGATCGGTGAGGATCCTGAACAAGAGTTCACCAATCCAGTCAATATACATGTAAAAGCGGCCATGCCTGAGGATGATATTGCTGAAGGCTTCCTTCAGGCCAAAGACACTGCAGTTGACGAGATGCCCCGTATGATGAATGCTGATAAAACGTATGCTAACTTTCACACACTTAATTATTAATCATCAGAAAATATTTTTTCATCACAGCATCGGCGTTAGAGTTGTTTTTTTTGTTTTTCAAAGACTGTGAATTAAGTTGTTTTGTAAGGCAGTAATCGGATACCGTCTTATTGATATTTCATTGTTCTGATAATCTACACAGGCCAGGAACGAGGGTTTTAAAGAAGAAAAAATTGAAGATTGATCCCAGCAAACCACTGGGAGCGAAAATACTCTTTGACGATGATGGCAATGCACACGACCCTCTTGCCACTCTTGCTTCAGCCAATGTGGAGGATGTAAAATTTGATCAAGGTATCCCTTTTTTTAAGTAGCCAATGTTTCTTTGTGCTGCTTGATTTTGTTTGCTTACGGAATTGATAATCTGGTTATCTGTACATAGTCCTGTGAGATTTTACAGTGTCTTTCTGGATGGGCCTGTCGAGCGTTACTGCTCATGCTTGTGCAAGTTACATGTGACTTCCATTGTGGTGTTACTTTTACTGGAATGCACCAAAACCATCATTTGATTGCATGGTTATCGGTGGAAGGTGCAAATCCATTTTGTACTCATGATCTTCTTGACCAATTCAGACGCATGGAAAGAACGTTTTAGAAAGATGCGGGATGAGTTCAAGGCCAGGGACATGGAAGACAAAGTTCAGAACAAAGCACGCTTAAAGGGTGAGCGATTGAAAAGGAAACAGAAAATGAAGAGGGCAGAGGAGGAAGAAGAAAACTCTGCTTCAGACCACGAACGAATGAGACCTCAGAACAAAAAGATCAAGTTTGATGAAGAAGAAGATGATGAGAAGGCGTCGCTGAAAGACTCCATGTCAGTAGCTGAGCTAGAAGCTATGGCTCTCAAACTCTTAAGCTCCATGCACTGAAGACTGAACTTTCTGTCATCATTTGTTCTAGGAACCAAGATTCGCCAATATAAAATTATTTATTCGCTGACTTGTATTAGCTTATACATATTAACTCTCAATGCAGTGCAGAATGCACGAATGGTTCTGTAAGTTAAAAGTTTTGCTACTTGCTTGAAATGGAAAACTGCACGCAAACCAACTTATAACTTAACAACTGTAAAGGTTTACAAGAGTTATTTGCCAGATGACAACAACTTTGAAAGCCAACTCAAACAAGATTACAGCCAACTTGAAACATAAAAAAGGATTGTAAACAATATGAAAATCATCCATAGTGACCAACCTAGAGTTGTGAAGCTTTATTCATAAAACATAGTAATAAAAAACAAGGGACTGATCATCGAGAGCAACTGCAGGATCTAAAAAAAGACTGATGACTCCACTACTCGAATGACTTCAAACTTCAACAAGGTCCGCACATCACTGAAACATGATAGGAAAAAAAAAGTTAATCGTTATCTGGAAACTAAAAAGACCACAGAGTATAGCGAGGTGAAGAGCGTTGACCGCCCATGCTATTGGAACTAAACAAAAAACAAAGAGGTACATAACCTCCACCGACCTGTTGTGGTTGCTGATAATTTCCGTATGCAGGATAACCGGAATAGTACATGCTAGGATCTTGAGGAGGTGCAGAATACCCATACGCAGCCGTTGTTGCAGCATCATAACCTTGGGGGTACCCATAATAACCACCATTCCATTGTGCTTGATCAGCTTGAGCCTACAAACAAAACACTTAAAAAAATGGGTTCCAGATACCAGACACAAGCCTAGATTAATGAAAGGATCACATTTGCGGTAAAAACCTGTTTGTTTGTTGGGCTACGGCCCCAAGAGAGTCTTACACTCTGTCCACCAATCACTGTTCCATTCAGAATTGATAAAGCTTGCTCTGCAGTGGACCTATAATGAAATACATTAAGAAAAATGAAGTGCATCTTAGAAGTCGACAGGAGTAGAAAAGGATTCCAAACTAATAATGATATCTGGTAACTTACCTATCAGCAAATTGGACAAATCCACAGCGTTTACCAGCCGGTATTTTCACATGAACCAGTTCACCATATGGTTGGAAAACATGTCTCAACTGCTCTTCAGTAACATTGCTATCCAAGCCACCAACAAATATCTGGGCTCTACCAGAGTTAGACGGTGCAACATCAACAAGCAACAAAAATGAAAACAGCAAAATCTAACAAACACTCACTGTCGTACTGGATGGGTCACTTTCTCCCTCAAATCCTTGAGTACCCTGATATGAAGCTGCAAAGATAAAGTAGAAAAAGGTGAACCCAGATTTGTACTGTGAAGGTGCATGCCACTTCTATGTATCTAATAAACACTAGTCATCTCATAATAGGATGAAATCTATGGCAGCATGACGAAATTAAAACAAGGTAATATATGGCTTTGAATGATTTCACAATCCAAAGAACAAATGGTAATGGCCATTCACATTCAAGCATGCTTCCATGTTGATTTACAACTTACGCAATTTTCCAAAAACTCAATCAACAAAAGACCCATCATACGGAATAATAACTGCAAACCATATTAAATTAACACAGTATCTTGGTCAGGCCAAGATATGTGGGCTTTTGCTGAGTGATGGAAAGAATAAAGATCCATTTTTTAACAAAAATGTCTTCAAATTAACGAGCAGAGTTGGGGAGATAAATTTCAAATGTGAACATGAAACTAATGCTCACTAAACCCTCCTACTCCACGCTCATGAGCAAAACACCATAAAGAGTATTCTCTTTCAGACACTAATCAAGGAAAAGTTCAGCCGGCAAATTATCTGCTACTTGGGAATAATAGATTCTAAATCTTATGTATATTAAGAAACAAACTGGCCTGAAAAGTAGAGTATCACCGGTCAAATGTAAAGAGTGTATGCGTTTGAAAGTCATGTACCACTGAGTGAACATTGCAGAAGTCTCAAAGCAGGGCATTTCAAGTACTGAACAAAATGTGAAACAGCGACACACCCGAAGGGCGAATATGACAGAAGATAGCTCATTTACAACAATGACAGAAAGAAAAAAATACCTAGTATTTAATTCAACTGACAACTAGATGAAAGGGTAAATTAAGAGTTTGCCACTGAATGCCATTATTAAATGACATAAACATAATTACTGACCTAAAATGAGGCCATGCACTAATGTGAAATCATTTCAGCCAGATTCAGATCCAGCCCTCTTAATAGAGAGCATCTTTGAGTCCTGCTTTGAGACAATGGGTTCTATAAGGTATTGCAAATTTTAATGTAATTAAATTAGTCCATTATAATAAAGGTTGGAACAACAAGACACTAGCCTATCTGAAGGTTGAAACCGTCTCAAACTCCGTTTTAGAAACATCACTTTTCCGACTCACCATTGAAATCATAAAAAAGAGAGAGTTCAAATTAAAGCATAACAGACGGCACAGACACAAACAAGTTACCTTTTTGGAACTGCTGCCCAACCACAGCTTTCTTAGTTGCCGCAGGCCCAATGCGCATGGCCCTGTTCGAAAGAAAAAGACCATTCATCTCAGACATAGCCCGTAACTGTTCTTGCTCATCTGCAAATCTAACAAACCCATAGCCCTTGGAGCGACCCGTAGTCCTATCAGTCACTACTTTTGCACCCTTAACCGACGGATAATTAGCCTTAAACGTCTCTTGCAGCAAATAATCATTAACATCAGCCGATAAATCCCCAACAAAAATAGTATAATCAGCACCATCATCTGCACGCCTCTCCCCAGCCCCAAGAGTAGCCCAGTTCATCCTAAAAGCCTGTTCAGTACTCGGCATCAAAGTTCCATTGTACGTCTGCAACACTTTCTCCGCTGTTGCTCTAGTAGCAAACTCAATAAAACCATATCCCTCAGCTTGACCAGTCAACTTGTTACGTATAACCTTGGTCGAAAGAACCTGAAAATAACACCAACCAATTTCAAGTGGTTATAAATAACAACAACAACACACACACACACAAAACACAGTGACTACAGTAAGAACATGTCTCCATCATGAAACATAACAACTAATGAATCTCAACCGAGATACATACCAACCAATTACATTAACAATTAACATGTCCAAACTGATCACATTCACATAACAATCCAATCTAAACCAATCCACATAATAGATATTCAAAATTTCACATACCTCTCCAGTATGAGCAAAGCAATTAGCCAAATAATTCTCATCCATCCAAAACAACAAATCACCAATCCAAAGCGACCTAATCTCATCACTGCCGCCACCACCAACACCACCACTAGTAGGCGTAACAGCCGCAGCAGCAAAAGTAGGTTGAATATACTGTTGAATCGGAACAGGAGGAGGAATCGGCGCCGGAGTCCATCCGGCAGGCGGAGGTTGTGGTTGAGTCGGAATCTGCGATTGGTGATTCGGTGGCATCATCATCCAATGATTTTGCTGCGTTGGTAACGGCTGAGATTGTTGGTACTGTAGGTTATTAAGGTGTTGCTGCGGGTCCATCGGTCCTTGTGGTGGTCCGTAGCCTGCTGCTCCCGGTTGCATCATGTTGAAAGGGAAAGCCCTAGACGATCGATTGAAGCCGGGCGGATTGCTTATCACATTATATCTATTATCTATTATCTATTATTATAAATAAATAGTAAAACCGACGTAAAAATTATGCGAAAAATATTTAACACTTAAAAGACAATCAGATGAAAATACGGAAAAAAAATTCGTCGGAACGACGGGAGCGTAGCTAGTCTATCATAATAGGAGTAATAGAATACAATGTTCTGATTTTTGTCGCTATACGATAATAAAACAAAATAAGGATAAAAACAAAACCAAATTTTATTTGACAAAAATACTCTTCTCCATACTTTTATTTACACCACACGCCAATTATACGTATTTTTTCCTATTATTTCCTATTTTGTTGTATTTTTTCATATTTATTTGTATATGACTTTATTTAAATATATATGACCGTATATTTAACTGTATTGGACCGAGTATTTGAGATTTCTCATTCGAGATGACGGATTGTCACAAAATTAAAATAATATAATGAAACTATATTAAAAAATTTTAAAAATATGTAGCATTCAAAAATTTCAATTACAAGAATAAAATTATAGAGAGAAGCGTTGGAAATCTTTATTAAAATTGAATTAAAACATTGAGAAAATTCTCGTCGGGACGACGGATTTGGCACTTGTACATTACATAATTAGTAATTTAATGCACCGATAATAGGTACTAACTTATCCTTCCATAGACTAACCCACGTCACGAATCATCGAACACGTTTACGGTTTAGTGCCCTCGTGGGAGGATGTGTGGCGAGCATTGCAATCGTTCCCGAAAGGGTCGACTGGGGGCGGGACGGACTTAGACCACACTTTTATTGGATATGACCCAAGGAATTGTTGGTAGAGCGGAGGAAGTTATAGTACAGAATATTTTTACGTCACACGTTGCACTTTTGCTGCAGGGAGGAGCGCCCCCTAGTTTGGCTTCGTTACTCATGAGTGCACCCATTACTCCCATTGCGAATCCCGGAGGAGGATTAGACCAGTTGCAGTAGGGGAGGTTTGGCATTGGCTGACGTCAAAGGTAGCTTTAAGCGTAGTTAGCGCTTCTGCGAAAACTTTTTTGCTTCCTTATCAGTTGGGGGTAGGGGTTAAGGGGGGAGCGGAACCCATTACACATTCATTAAACCACTTGTTGGCGAATCACTCTGATGACGATGAGTTTGAAATTTTGAAGGTGGATCTGTCAAATGTTTTTAATCTTGTCAGCAGGACTTCATTTTTGGAAGGTGTACGTCAGCATTTCCCATCGCTTAGCCCGTGGGTCAGATATTGTTATGGGTGTCATGCGATACTTTTTATTGGAGAGTCGATTATTCAAAGTTGTTGTGAGGTGCAACAAGGGGATACTCTGGGGCCTCTGCCTTTCGTCATCGCGTTGCAGCCTTTGATCCGTCAGATTGCAGAGACGTGTCCTCGATTAGTGCTTAATGCTTGGTACCTCGACGATGACATTCTGATGGGGCACCACGAGAATTTGTTGACATCTTTCGAGATCATTCGGAGGATGGGGGCACAACTTGGGTTTGTTGTGAACCTGAGCAAATCTCTGTGGTGACGGCCTGATGGTGGCACAGACCGACCTTGGGGTTGCCAAACATTGTTATCGTTTCAAATTCTTCAGTCGTGTCTGTATTAGGTAATCCTATTTCGGTTGATGGGAGGGGAGCTGACGAGTTAGTGGCGCAGCGCGTCAGAAGTATACAAGACAGTCTTACGGAGTTGTCTAAGCTGGGTGACCCGCAACTTGAGTTATTACTTTTGTGTGCTTGCGTTGGCATGTCAAAAATGATGACTTGCGGAGTGCGCCACCGGGCTAGATTGAGGGGTCAATTCGTTCTTTCGACACTGCTGTGCATTAAAGTTTGGTGCACATTTATAAAAATGGGTTCACGACTGAGGAGAGAAGACTCGTAGGGTTGCCTCTCAGGTTTGATGGATTAGGCATCCGATTGGGAGCGAGATGGCTATCTCGGCAGTACCATCCGGGTTACGGTTCAACCTCTAACAATGGAAATACCAGACATCATAAGACAACATCAAATACTCAAAAACACTACTATCTAAGATAAGACCACTAAACAATGGCGTCCTCATCGATTATCAACTTCCTCTATACACCACCATCACTACACCAACGTTCCTTCGCCGACAACATGCGTTCCTTGTTTTTATCTTCAACCCGCTGAATTGGATCCGTTAGACAGTGTAATCAGCTTCGTTCGAAAATCGAGCTGCGCAGAGCTGGTGGAGCTACTGGC
>JAWWMW010081102.1:0-12832 GCA_035048345.1 Echeveria elegans
TCGGAAGTTGTGGTGGCGGGTCGGAAGTTGTGGTGGCCATGAGGTTATAAATACTAAAAGTTTATAAACACCAAAAATTTTGAGAATGGTTTTGAGAATAATTTTGAAACTTAAAATGAATGAAAAAGTTGTTCAAAAGTAAACTCAAAACAGTTTCAAAATAATTTCAAAATTTTCCCAATGTGTGTTTATAAACTGGGCTTAAGATATTGGAAATTTGGTGAAGTTGGCATATTTGTTTGTTGATTTGTTTTCTTTTAAATGCAAAAATACTTAAATAGTATTCTCTTTGCCCTGATTTGTTCTTCGCTGTTTTTATTTTTGGGTGACCTCTGTTGTTCTTTTTGTTTCTATTTTAGATAGTTCTTATTTCATATTTTATCTCTCACATAATACTTTCTTTCCTCTCTCACATTATTCACTCACATTTATCTTATTTTCTCTCTCACATTCTCATTATTTCTTAAGGCCCCGATTGGTTGCGTAAAAAAAGAAGAGAAAAAAAATTTAAAGAAAAATTTTAAGTGAAATGAACATGTATGTTTGGTTGTAAGGAAAAAAGTCAAAATGAGATCAAAGTTTCCTTACAACTTTTTCATGAGAAATTTATTTTTCTTTAAATTTTTTTCTCACTTTTTTTCCGCAGCCAAACGAAGTTTAAAAGTCGTGTCTCAACCCAAACAAGAAGAACATTTGAAGACACATGAAGTAAAATAGATGAAACCAAATTGAAAATGTAGAAGGAACAAACTCAAATGCAAATACAATGCCGAGGTCCCACGATGTCTTGTTTTTTTGTCAAGCAAGGACACTCTGCGTGCGTGCATGAAGCTTTTGATAAGTGGCGCACGCGGTTTTATCATCACAAAACCTCATCGCCCGCGCTTTGGAGCTCTTACATTACGAACATTGCACGAGCACGCAGACCATTGCATCTTTCACACAATCTCAAATTCGTACGTGTCTAGGTGTTATTAGTTTGGGCTTTCCGGGCTTCGAAGAGTGTGTTGTTTGTTTTGGGGCCCGACCCGTTCAGCCCATATGATTTCCCAGTTATGTAAACAGTAAGTAATAACTACCGGCCCAAAAAGTGGGCACGCTCCAGTAAACTATGCTTAAATCGAACGCTGGGTTGTTTAAAACGACGACGTATTTGCGTAACGGTAACGCGATTACATCTGGCCTGCGTCGTTCTGACGCCAACTATGTAAACACAACGGCTGTATAAATAAGTCACACTATTCTACTCTTCGATAAAATTAGGGTTTGGGGACTCAAAAATCAGGTTTGAATTTCGATCACTTCTTCGTTCTTAAAATTAGGGTTTGCTTTTCGATTCACATTTTCTGATTTCTAATCGGGATTTATTGATGTAATGTTGATTCTAAAAATAAGTAACGGTGGTTGACATTCCGGGAAGGGTTTGACAAGTTTTCTGCATGTTATGTTGTTCGTTTAATTTCGTTTTTGTTGTTGTTCTTGTTGTTGCGTTATTTGAATGTGTTTTGATTTGGACAAAGTTTTTTTAGGGTTGTGGGAATTGGGGATTACGGAAAACTAGGTATTTGGTCTCAAATGTACTCTTTCTTCTATTTTCGTTTTGATTTTACTTGGTTTTTAAAATCTTTTGGGATTGGGATCATCTGTTGGGTGATTTTCTTTGTTTTTTTTGGATTTTTTCAATGTGAACTTTCATACCCGCATGTGTGTGTTAATGGGGATTTTTTATGAGTATAGTTTCTTGAAGTGATGGTTGTGGGTGGCTTATGCTTCTTGACCTTTTAATGGGGAATCCTACATTTTCTGGATACGTGAAGGTGCTTGAAGTGGGGGTTGTCAGTTTAGGAACATTGACTCATGATTCTTGATCTGCTAACATTTTTGCTGGGATTGTTTAATGTAGACACTTGTATGCGCAGTTGTCAGTGGGGATTTCTTGGTGCATAGTTGTGGTGGTCGTCAGTTGGAAACTTTGGCTCATGAACTGTGACAAGCATTGGATTAAATGGGTTGGGTTTGATTCATTTATCTTTCTCTATTTATTTCGGTATGCTTATGCTTTTTGTTGTTTGATTGGGTGTCAAATTCTTGAACTTTTTACATGGAGAGGCTAGTCCTTTCAATTTTGATGTTATCTATCTTCAGTTTTGATGACTTGATCATCTGAATTTTCAATTTAATTTGCGAGACGGTGTGGATTGAACATCATCATCATTTCGGAGCAGGAGAAATATGGGAGCTGACTTTTCCACCCACCATACCGGGCGTTCGCTGATGCTTACTTTTCCACCCAGCACTCCGGAAGTAAGTTTTGGATTATAACAACAGGTCCTCTCAATCTTGCTCACTGATGTTTAACTTTTAGACCCACAATGCTCATGGAATGTACTGTGTTCCATTGTATGATACCCTCGGTATGACATTGTTGTAAAAATATTTTATCACTTCGTTGCTCATGCTTTTCTGCATTTATTTGATTGCGTCTTTTCATCCCTTTATTGACATTATGCATGGTGCAGGAGCTGGTGCTGTAGAGTTCATCATATCCCATGAAGAGGTATGACTTATTGACTATTCAGAATATGTTATTTTATACAATGTCTTCTGACTCTCTTAGCCTGACAGTTAATGAAAGCTCTTCCAAATACCAACGAAAACTTGAGAAGTAAGTTGAACCCTAAACTCTTTCGGTACTTCTGAAAAAATAAATTCAATTTCTGATTACAATTGACATGCACCTAATTTCCAGCACTTGTAAGCTTTGGCAAGATATCTCTCGAGCAGAAAATGGATATGGAAAATTTTGGGCTGGCAGTGTACGCTTGAGATGAGTTTGTGCAGCTGGTAGGTCTTTCCCTATACCTCTTCAAACTATTGAATGCATAATGGGATCTCTGATGCTTGTTTTCATATTCTGGTTGTGCAGTTTGGGTGTTCACGTAGTTCCTGTTAGGCATGAAAAACTGTTTTATTGTTACTTTTAAACTTCAATATCCTTGATAATTCTTTCTGCCCCTACATTTTCAGCTCTTGATGGGAACACTTATGCATGTTTTGATGCCTGATTGTTCAATTTGGTGGTTCACATCGTTTCTGCTTTGGTATGAAAAACCGTTTCATTATTACTTGCGCTTTAATATACCTGAAAACCTTCATGTTCTTTATTTAATATGCGCTTGTTGAGACTTTTCTTTGTGCCGTTCCTTTTGTTGTTTTCAGAGTTAGTAGTTCATATCTTCTGCTGCGCTGATTAGCAGTTGAAGTGTTCTATACAGCTTTGCTTTGGTGGCCAAGACACCCCCTTTTCATTTTGTTTCATTATAATAATGAAATCCAACTTTTTTCTGAGAAAATAAGGATTATACCCTCTCATTGACTTAACAGGTTACTGACAATTTGTGCAGTAAGCTGATAGGTTCAAGATTGGCAAAATAAGAAGCTGCCTAAACTTATTGATAACTCCTCTGATCCTCGCTGCTTACTGTCGGCTTTTCAGTCACCCTTATTTATTTATGAATTTGCCATTCTTCATTTTTTGAAACGCAGTATAGGGTGTTAGCTTTTCAAGATGTTGAGGCATTTTGTGGAGCTACATGTGTAAGTATTTACACTATTTATGCACTCTAAGTGTTGAAAGTCGTTTATTTTTTATTTTGTTCTGTTTTTTTCGGGGGAGTAATGAAAAACTGGATGGACGTTCATAAGAAGTTCTCATTGAAATCTTTAAGGTTCTCAGTACTTCAAAGTACTGTGATGTGTGAGTCTTGTCTGAGACACATTATGCTCTCTATGAGTCACAAGTCCATCCGTTATTTGAAAATATGTATGGACTTTAATGACAAAAAGCAAAATTTCTACCTTACCAATAACAAAGCTTGATATTCCTGTAATCCTGTTTGTTTCAGGTCATCAGGTGCCAGTGTAGCAAGTCAGTCTATTTGAGATGTTAATGTCGGGTGGGTTTACCAAAGGATTCAGTCACAAGATAAATCTATTTGGAAATTTTTAATTTTGACACAAATTCAATATTTTGAAAAAAAGAAGAAGTTAAATCTATTTCTCCTGCACATAGTTAGTCAGCTTATGTGCATGATATTCCTGCTTGTTTCAGGTGCCTTTGTATCAAGTAAATTTATTTGAGATGTGGATGTCGAGTGAGCTTAACAAAGGATTACAGGGCAACATCTATTTCTCATGTACATTTTAATAACAAATTATTTTTGTAGTCAGCTTATGTGCATGATGTTCCTGTTTGCTTCAAATGCCTTTGTAGCAAGACAGTCTATTTGAGATGTTGATGTCAAGTGTGCTTAGCAAAGGATTTGGAGATCAAATCTACAGTTACAGGGATAACTGACTGTTTCAGACTCTAATGACAAAAAGCGAGAATTTCTTACCTTACCCATTACAAAGCCAGACACTCAAGGCCTTTTGGTAACATCATTTGTACGCAACTTGTTTCCAGCTATATCATTTCCACTTCTCCAACAACTAATGTCATTTCTTGGCTATTCGGATCAATCTTTTGCTTTGTCTCTTAAGATTAACTTTGCTGATGCTGATGTCCTGGTGAGAGATGAATATCAATTTTTTTATTCCCGTGTATATCTTGGTTGATTATCACACTTATTGCTGAATGAGCTTCTATTATTTGTTTTTATCATGTACCGGAGCTTTTCAAAAGAAAGCAATTGTTGATGCATGATAACCTTGCACAGTTCAGCCCCGTAAAGGTACTCCTATGTAAGTGATTGTCAAGTGAACTCTTTTGGATTCCAACAATATAATTAATATATCGGTTATTCCAAGGTTTTTAAATGTGCTTTCTGAGGTGCGTAAGCAAGGTATTGAGAAAGGTGGGAGGGGCTAGACCCACTTTCAAATTTGATGTTATCTATCTCGAGTTTTGATGACTTGATCCTCTGAATTTTCAATTTAATTTGCGAGACGGTGAGGGCTAAACATCATCATCATTTCGGAGCGGCAAAAATATGGGAGCTAAGTTTTCCACCCACCACACCGGACGTTCGCTGATGCCCACTTTTCCACCCACCACTCTGGGGGTAAGTTTTGGATTATAACCATTGGTCATGTCAATCTTGCTCACTGATGCTGCCTGTTTACCTTTTAGGCCTGCAATGCTCATGGAATATACTGTGTTCCATTGTATGGTACCCTCGGTATGACATTTTTGTTAAAATATTTGATCACTTCGTTGCTCACGCTTTTCTCCATTTATTTGTTTGCATGTTTTCATCCCTTTATTGACATTATGCATGGTGCAGGAGCTAGTGCTGTGGAGTTCATCATATCCCGTGCAGAGGTATGACTTATTGACTATTTGGAATATGTTATTTTATATGTTGTCTTCTGACTCTCTTAGCCTGGCAGTTAATGAAAGCTCTTCCAAATACCACGGAAAACTTGACAAGTTGAACCCTAAACTCTTTCTGTACTACTGAAAAATAAATTCAAGTTCTCATGACAATCGACATGCACCTAATTTCTAGAACTTGTAAGCTTTGGCATCATATCTCCCGAGCAGAGAACGGATATGGAAAAGCTTTGGCTGGCAGTGTACGCTTGGGATGAGTTTGAGCAGCTGGTAGGTCTTTCCCTATTTAACATGAATGTCAAATCATGATGCCTCTTCAAACTATTGAATGCATGATAGTGATTAGTGATTGTATGACCATTTTCTGTTGGCAATCAACAATGAATAGAACTAGATGTTAGCTTGGTCTTACTTGTTGTTTTACCTCTAATATTAAGAGGTGTATGTTTATTAGAGGTGCTTTTTTTCTGCTAGTTGTTGTCTGATTCTCATGCGGTGTTCAATAAACTTCGTTGTTACAGGGTGAAGGGAAACAGTTTGATCTTCCTACAAAAAAGCTAAATGATAAATGCCCCATAATGTATACCAGTTGAACTACTGGAGATCCGAAAGGTGTATTGATCCAAATGAAAGTATAAGTACATTAAGAGGTGTTGTACCTCTGATATTAAGAGGTCTTACTTTACCGGTGTTGTAACTCTGATATTAAGAGGTGTATATTTATCTGGAAATGTTCGCCTGATTCTCTCAGGAGCAGCACCTCTGGCGAGTCACGTTGAAGCTTATCTCCGTGTGGTGACTTGTGCTCATATTCTACAAGGATGTGGTATTATACACTCCAAACATAAGTTGACGTTCAATTACTCATCTGAAACTGCAGTCATATTTATTCAAGCTTTCTGACAGAGATGTTTAATGGCAAAATCCCATTATTCATGTCACTATTTATGTGGTTTTGCCCCTACAGGTTTGAGGGAGAGCTGAACTGTGGGTCCTCCTGTGCCCAACATTGATGTATGCTTAGACAGTTCCTGAAATGAACTACGATGCACTTGCAAGAAAGCCGCAATGTGAAATTTGCATAAAGGGGAAGACCGTATTCTCAGCCTATTATATAAGAGGGAGGACCTCACAAAAGAAGTCCTGATAGATGGGTGGCTTCACACTGGTTTGTATTGCATATATGATTTGATTTGATCTATAATATTTTTCGGGAGGAAATCTTCTCAATGGGTCTTGTTATGCAGGTGATATTGGTGAGTGGCAACCGGATGGTAGTATGATAGTGATAGATCGCAAAAACAACATATGTCACAGGGAGAGCATGTGGCTGTTGAAAATTTGAAGAACATATATGGCCTTGTTCCTGATATCGACTCGGTATGCCTTTTTAACCCGGAAAATGCAATACGTGTGGTGTGACATATTGCATTTTGTCTGTTAAGATAACATGACTTATAGTGGCCATATTTTTAATCTCTCAATTTGAAAATATTAGCTTTATGTTTACAAAGTTAAAGTTTAGCACTAGTTTTTTTACCCTTCAGTTTCTTGAATTTCAGATTTGGATATATGGGAACAGCTTTGAGTCTTTCCTTAATGCCATTGCGAAACCCAATTAGCAAGAGATTGAACACTGTGCTTCAAAAAATGGTGTGAGCGGAGACTTTGCTTCTTTATGTAGCAATCTTAAGGTGAAAGAGTACACACTTGGAGAACTTTCAAGGATAGGAAAAGAGAGAAGGTTTGTACTTATTAAGTTATTTTAGACAATAATCAACAGATAGATTTGTAAGCGTCTTTCTTTCGTTCTCTAATGGTTGCAAAACTCTGGCTTTGAGTTTATCAAAGCTGTTCACCTCGATCCCATCCCATTTGTCCTCACTCCGACATTCAAGAAAAAGCGACCCCAATTGCTCAAATACTACAAGGTACCTTTCCAATTCTCCCCTCAAACAATTCAACATTCTTAAGAACTTCAATACCTTGCCTGTTTCAGATTCAAGTTCATGATTAATTGTTATAAAACAACTGATTGGAGTTTTGCTTATGCAGAAGGAGATATTTGAATGTACAAGAATGGTCCTAAGTAAAACAGCTTGAGCTTCACTTCATTGGACTCCTAATTTGTCTGTATAAACAATCCTTTCTGTCCCCTATAGTTTCAGTTCTCAATAGGATCTCTGATGCGTGTTTTCATATTCTGGTAGTGCAGTTTGGTGGTTCACATAAACCGTTTCATTTTACTTTAAAACTTCAATATCCTTGATAATCCTTTCTGGCCCCTACATTTTCAGCTCTTGATGGGAACTCTATGCATGTTTTGATGCCTTATTGATCAATTTGGTGGTTCACATCGGTCCTGCTTTGGTTTGAAAACCGTTTCGTTATTACTTGCGCTTTAATATACCTGAAAATCTTCCTGTTCTTTATTTATTCTGCACTTGATTGAGACTTTTCTTTGTGCCGTTCTTTTTATTGTTTTCAGAGTTAGTAGTTCGTATCTTCTGTTGCGCTGATTAGCGGTTGAAGTGTGCATACAGCTTTGCTTTGGTGGTCAGGACACCACCCCCTTTTCATTTTGTTCTATTATAATAACGAAATCCAACTTTTTTCTGAGAAAATAAGGATTTATACCCTCTCATTGACTTGGCAGGTTACTGACAATTTATGAAGTAAGCTGATAGGATTCAAGATTGGCAAAATACGAAGCTGCCTAAACTTATTAATAATTCCTCTGATCCTTGCTGCTTCCTATCGGCTTTTCAGTCACCCTTATTTATTTACGAATTTGCCATTCTTCATTTTTTGGAATGCAGTATAGGGAGTTAGCTTTTCAAGATGTTGAGGCATTTGTGGAGCTGTGTAAGTATTTACACTCTTTATGCACTCTAAGAGTTGAAAATCATTGTTTTTTAATTTGTTCTGTTTTTTACACTATTTTCGGTTCATTTTTTTTGCTTCGTCTCTTAAGATTAACTTTGCTGATGCTGATTATTGGTTGATTATTACACTTATTGCTGATGTTTTTATCATGTACCGGAGCTTTTCAAAAGAAAGCAATTGGTTATGTTTGATAACCTTCCACAGTTCAGCCCGGTAAAGGTACTCGTATGTAAGTGATTGTCAAGTGAACTTTTTTGGATTCCAAAATTATAATTAATATATATGTCATTCCAAGGTTTTTAGATGGGCTTTCTGAGGTGCGTTAGCAAGGTATCGAGAAAGGTGGGAGGGGCTAGGCCCACTTTCAATTTTGATGTTATCTATCTTGAGTTTTGATGACGCGATCCTCTGAATTTTCAGTTACGGTGATGATTGAACATCATTATCATTTCGGAGCAGGAAAAATATGGGAGCTGACTTTTCCACCCACCACTCCAGGGGTAAGTTTTGGATTATAACCATTGGTACTCTCAATCTTGCTCACTGATGCTGCCTGTTTACCTTTTAGGCCTGCAATGCTCATGGATTGTACTGTGTTCCATTGTATGATACCCTAGGTATGACATTGTTATTAAAATATTTGATCACTTCGTTGCTCGTGTTTTCTGCATTTATTTGTGTGCATCTTTTCATCCCTTTATTGACATTATGCATGGTGCAGGAGCTGGTGCTGTGGAGTTCATCATATCCTATGCAGAGGTATGACTTATTATTTGGAATATGTTATTTTATAGTTTGTCTTCTGACTCTCTTAGCCTGGCAGTTAACGAAAGCTCTTCCAAATACCACGGAAAACTTGATAAGTTGAACCCTAAACTCTTTCTGTACTACTGAAAAATAAATTCAAATTCTGATGACAATCGACATGCACCTAATTTCCAGAACTTGTAAGCTTTGGCATGATATATCCCGAGCAGAGAACGGATATGGAAAAGCTTGGGCCAGCAGTGTACGCTTGAGATGAGTTTGTGCAGCTGGTAGGTCATTCCTTATTTAACATGAATGTCAAATCATGATGCCTCTTCAAACTATTGAATGCATGATAGTGATTAGTGATTGTATGACCATTTTCTGTTGTTGACAATCAACAATGAGTAGAACTAAATGTTAGCTTGGTCTTACTTTACCGGTGTTGTACCTAAACCCTAAATAAATTCAAATTCTGATGACAATCGACAGGCACCTAATTTCCAGAACATGTAAGCTTTGGCATGATATATCCTGAGCAGAGAACGGGGGCCAGCAGTGTACGCTTGGGATGAGTTTGTGCAGCTGGTGCCTGGTAGGTCATTCCTTATTTAACATGAATGTCAAATCATGATGCCTTTTCAAACTATTGAATGCATGATAGTGATTAGTGATTGTATGACCATTTTCTGTTGTTGACAATCAACAATGAGTTGAACTAACTGTTAGCTTGGTCTTACTTTACCGGTGTTGTACCTTTAATATTCAGAGGTGTATGTGCATGTTTATTAGAAGTGCTTTTTCTGCGAGTTGTTCTTTGATTCTCATGCGGTGTTCAATAAACTTCGTTGTTACAGGGTGAAGGGAAACATTTTGATCTTCCTACAAAAAAGCTAAATGATATATGCACCATAATGTATACCAGTTGAACTACTGGAGATCCGAATGGTGTATTGATCTCAAATGAAAGTATAATTACATTAAGATGGCATGGCCTTGTTCCTGATATTGACTCGGTATGTCTTTGAAAACCTGGGAAATGCAATATGTATGGCTTTATATTTCCCATTTGTAGACATATTGCATTTTGTCTGTTAAGATAACAGGACTTGTAGTGGCCGTAATTTTTAATCTCAATTTGAAAATATTGGCTTTATGTTTACAAAGTTAAAGTTTAGCGTTTGTTACCCCTCAATTTCTTGCATACAGATTTGGATATATTGGAATTGGGAACAGCTTTGAGACATTCCTTATTGCCATTGCGAACCCCAATCAGCAAAAGATTGAACACTGGGCTTCTAACAATGGTGTGAGCGGAGACTTTGCTTCTTTATGTAGCAATCCTAAGGTGAAAGAGTACATACTTGGAGAACTTTCAAGGACAGGAAAAGAGAAGAAGGTTTGTACTTATTAAGTTATTTTAGACAATAATCAGCAGATATAGATTTGGATGCGCCTTTCTTTCGTTCTCTAATGGTTGCAAAACTCTGGCTTTGAGTTGATCAAAGCTGTTCACCTCGATCCCATCCCATTTGTCCTCACTTCGTCATTCAAGAAAAAGCGACCCCATTTGCTCAAATACTACAAGGTACCTTTCCAGTTCTCCCCTCAAACAATTCAATATTCTTAAGAACTTTAATACCTCGCCTGTTTTAGTTTCAAGTTCATTATTAATTGTTACGCAACAACTGATTAGAGTTTTGCTCATGCAGAAGGAGACAGGTGAAATGTAAAAGAATGGTCCCAAGTAAAACAACTTGAGCTTTACTTCATCGGATAACCAACTTCTAATTTGTATGTATAAACAATCCTTTCAGTCCCCTATAGTTTCAGTTCTCAATGGGATCTCTGGTGTATGTTTTCATATTCTGGCAGTGCTGTTTGGTGGTTCACATAGTTCCTGTTAGGCATGGAAAGCCGTTTCATTGTTGTTTTAAAACTTCAATATCCTTGATAATCCTTTATGCCTCCTATATTTTCAGCTCTTGATGGAAACTCTGATGCATATTTTGATGCCTGATTGTTCAATTTGGTGGTTCACATCGTTCCTGCTTTGGTATGAAAAACCGTTTCATTATTACTTGCGCTTTCATATACCTGAAAAGCTTGTTGTTCTTTATTTATTCTGCGCTTGATTGAGACTTTTCTTTGTGCCGTTCTTTTTGTTGTTTACAGAGTTAGTAGTACATATCTTCTGTTGCGCTGATTAGCAGTTGAAGTGTGCTATACAGCTTTGCTTTGGTGGCCAGGACATCCCCTTTTCATTCTGTTCCATTATAATAATGAAATCCAACTTTTTTTTGGAGAAAATAGGGATTATTCCCTCCCATTGACTTGGCAGGTTACTGAAAATTTATGCAGTAAAATACGAAGCTGCCTAAACTTATTGATAATTCCTCTGATCCTCGCTTCTTCCTGTCTGCTTTTCAGTCACCCTTATTTTATTTATGAATTTGTCATTCTTCATTTTTGGAACGCGGTATAGGGAGTTAGTTTTCAAGATGTTGAGGCATTTGTGGAGCTACATCTGTAAGTATTTACAAAATCTGATTCATAATCTTGATTGTATTACATTATATCTCAATTTGAATTTTTACTATTGTTTAACTGTGTTATTTATTGACCTTTCAGCCTTTCAGGTTATGCTACACTGAGTTATCGGACAGAACACTTATTCTCATTGTTATTTTGTATTTCAGTGTTGGGGCTATGTATGTTGATGAAGATCGGGTCTCATGACTCTCATCTCGTAGATTGGTGAGATAATGGTTATGGTTTATTCTATCTATAGCTGTTTTGTAGATCCGTATACTAGCTATTTTAAAAGACCTATGTTTGGACTGGACCTTGCAGATTAGTCAAGGTATGTCTTTGTCAGGTGAAACTTCAAACACTAAATATGTAATTTCAAAATTCAATCCTCTGTCCGAAACCCTATTCCGAAATTCGCTCGCCTTTCATCAAAGCATCGTCTTTGTAACCTCCGTCGGCGACAATTGTCATCAAATTCAACTCCAATCGACGTGTTTTCGATGAGTTCAAGTTCAGTTTCGTCTCACGGAGAGCGTGGTATTCCGACGAAGTGCAATTGTGGGTTAGGTGTGAAGATTTTCACATCTAAGACACAAGAAAACCCTGGACGGCCGTTCTTCCGGTGTACCAGCAAGCGAGATGTACTCTCTTGGTCTTCCAACAGGGATGTAAGTTTAGGATTTAGCTTAGATTATTCTGTGAAATTGTTAATCACTGCCAAACTCGATGATACCTTTTTTAGGCAATTTGAATTTGTTAATCCCTGCTAATGTGAAATAAATTGTTAATCTCTGCTAATGTGAAATAAATTGGTGCGAAATATCCTTGGCAAGTATTTCAACAGTGATGTTATTATAGGCTTTAGATGAGGTTATTTTGGAATGTTAATGTGGAATGTGTATTTTTTTGAGCAGGATCATTTATGTTGGAATGTGATTTTGTTTGTGCCGCAGGATCATTTATTTAAATGGATTGAGGATGCCTTGTTCGAAGAATTGGTCGATGCCCTTATAAAATTAGCAAACGTCGAAAGAGAGACAAGCAAATGGAAAGCGGAGTCAAAAGAATTTAAAGTTGTGATAGAAGAGATGAAACAAGAACTCATTCAGACAAAGATGGAAATCCGCAAGTCAAATTTCTACTTGAAATTCTGTGTTTTTTGTCTATTCCTTGTCACCATTGTCGCTGTATTTGACCTTGTTTAATGGATGTATGGATGTTTGGTGCAAGGAAGTGTAATGAAGTTTTCTTTGTCTGTACTGAATTTTGATGCAAGTGTACTGAATTTTGTATGAAAATCCTGTAGCACAAATTCTTCCTTTCTTTGTGCAG
>JAWWMW010081122.1:0-12828 GCA_035048345.1 Echeveria elegans
GAAGCTCTCCAAGGTCTAATGTCGCAATGGACTATTCTTGATCAAAATCTTCGTTTTTCCATCGATTTGATGCCTTTTTCATCATATTTCATTCCAAGCTTCTCCAAATCACGTCAAGCGTGTTTTAGACATGAATCATCATCAATAGCATCAAAAACGATATATAATCTAATTAAATCATTGAGAATATGAGTGAAATAGTATGGAAATATTAGACATGTTTTTCACTCATCACTTACAGAAGATTTCAGAAGTTCTAGAAGCTTGAGAAGTCTTAAACTTGTAAGTATGTGTTTAGAGTAGTATATAAAGTTCTAGAGTTGTATCGTAATCATTGTCTATTGTGATGGTGTACTTAGACTACATAGTCATCTATAGTGCTATTTTGGAGGAGCATGTCGAGCATCTAAAGACTGTCTTTCAAGTGCTTCGAAAAAATGAGTTGTACGTCAAGAGGGAGAAGTGTTCATTCGCAAGCAGAGATGTACATATCTCGGGGCAGTCATCAAGTAAGGCAAACTTATGATGATAATGCCAATGTGAAATCCATCGAGGAATGGGAACCGCCTAAGAAAGAGGTTACCGAGTTGAGGTCTTTCCTTGAATTCGTGAATTATTATCGGAGATTCATCCAAGGATATTCGGTTATAGCCACGTCCTTGACGGACTTGTTGACGATTAGAAAGACTTTGGAGTGGACGACAAAGTACAAGGATGCAATCACATTATAATTTTATTATAATTTGAAATTAAAAATTACATAAAATAAATATCTAAATTAAAAAATTACAATTTGAAAATAAAAATTACCTTAAATTAAATTATCAATGGACATTAAATTTTAGTCCATTGGTAATTCAAAATTTATTTTATGTAATTTTTAATTTCAAATTTTAATTTTTTAATTTAAATATTTGTGAGTGTAAAATATTTATTATTAATTTTATTGTAATTTTATGATTATTAAATATTTTTTCTAAATTTTGTTGCAATTTTGATAAGTATTAAATATAATTTATGAGTTTTATTGCAAATGTGTCTGATTGTATATATTGAATTTTCAATTTGAGCCCTTAGTGGTCTAATTGTCGTTAAATGTGATGGAAGGTGTCATGATAACGGCAAAAAGATGAAGGTGTTTAAGTGTGAAATTAAAACGAATTAGTGTCATCTGGAAAAATCACTACATATACGGATCTTTTCCTGTAATTTCCCCTTAATTTTAGAAAGGGCATCTAATACAACAATGCCCAATGAGCTCAACAGTCAACATAAATTAAAAGTTTGCTCAATATAATTGAAAGACAACAAAGGCACAAGAGAGCAACTCCAACGCTATCATCTAAAAGGGCCAAATTTGTAAAACAAGCCTAGGTGGCATCCAAAATACAAATTCAGATACAATTCCTTCTCTCCTTCGCAACTCTCTATTTCTTCAAACTTATAGGGAAATGAACAGTAAACCTTCATATCTACCAGTCTTCCAGCTAATCTCTATTTCATTGTTCCTCTCCCATCTCTGGCAATCATCTCCCTTTCCGTCTCCCTTTCCTCTAGAAATTCACTCCGTCTCCATCACTACTGTCTGTGTCTGTGTAATGGAACGCAGGTAAGCAAATCCGAGGCGCGCTTCAGTCGTCTTCGAAATGGAAGTGAAGAACAATGGCGAATGGGGATCTCGTAATGGTTTTCTGTTTAGATTTGCAAGGGGTGCCGCTCCGAACTGGAACGAGGTGTCTCGGCCGCTCTCAGCTTAGTCCGTGTGGTGATCTCGTCAATGACTCTCATACCGAAGTCATCCCACGCCGACCTCTCATTAGGTCAACCTTCTTCATCTTCTCACTTGCGATTAGAAATTAGAACAGAAAATCCCCTCATGGCTTTTATTTGCAGGCGGACTGATTCCGGATTATCCCATAGACCAGATGGAGGGCTAGAAAGGTAAATATATAGGGAATGTCCATTTTGCCCGTCTTCTAAAGGTATGTGATCTCATTGCGGTTTATTCAAGCTTTTATTGATGTCTGTTATGAATTTCATTTGGAAATTTCATGCCTTTGGGAATTTCACCTGACTAGTCACTAGATCATGCCTTTGGGAATTTCATTTCATTTCTGAAGCTTATCCACATCTGCCATGTACATCTTATCATGTTAGGATTGTGTTTTGCAGGTTTATATGCTTATCTCTTGGATGTTTAAACTCTTGATGTAGCTTTCTATGAGTCATCCATAGATGTATTTTTCTCACTTGTTTATGTGTCTTGTACATTATGCTGGGACGTGTGAATTATGTTATCATCACTTCTAGCTCATTGTTTTACAGACAAGCAATTAAAGATATGGCTGCCCAAACTTTGCGTTGTGTCGCCCTTGCATGTAGACCCTTTGAAGTAAATAAGGTCCCAACTGATGAGGAGCTTCTTTCCAAATGGGAATTGCTCGAAGAGGATCTTGTTGTGCTTGCAATTATTGGAATAAAGGACTCTTTTCGGGCGGGAGTTAGAGATGCAGTAAAGTTGTGTCAAGAAAGAAGAACATCAGTGTCTCAATGAAGAAGGTGCTTTGAGGATTCATGTAAACTAATGTTCAAGAACAAGAGAGGGTTGATTTTTTGAATTAAAAAATTATACATAACTTGTTATACATAATACCCATTGGAGCGAAACCACATTTTGCAAATCTAAAATATAGAGATTTGTGTAGATGTATGTCCGGTGTGTGAAGGTGAATTGTGCAGATGGCTTACCGATCATAATATAACATGGGGAATTTGAATGATACGAAAAACCATCAATTACAAAATTACTTCATCGTCACTCATATCGAATTATTAGCATTTTCAAATATTTCGTTTGATTTGATGACAATCTCTTGATATCATGTGATGGTATATATGAAAGTGAGTCTGGTTACGGTAAGAATTCGTCTTAAAGTGAGAATGTGAGAACTCGAATGTTCATGAATAATTAATTTTTTAATATTTATTTATCAATTTATGACAAACACAAAATTGGTTATGTTCACTATCAGAATATGATGCACATAAGATATTTTGTGTTCATTTTAATTTGATAAATGAACATAAAAGATTTGATTATTAACAAACATTCGAGTTCTCATATTCTCACGTTAAGGTGAGTTCTCACTTGATTCATAATCAAATGAAAGTTTTCTAGTGAAAATATACTAATATTCAATATCACAGACAATTACTTCCATGACTTGCGCACAAGGAAAACAAGGGATTGCGTTCTATAAGATCAAAGATAGTTCAAAGAAAAAAAACATGAAATTAAGAAGGCGCATGCCCGTACATTGTGGAATTCATCAGTAGCATTGAGAAGAAGTTCCTCAAACGGTCTGCCCTACCACCAGGATGCTCAGAGATTACTCAGTTCTAAATTGTAAGTATTATAAATGAAGCTGCCTTCAGCCCAAAGTTCAGCCCAGTTAATTCTGTCCGAGTCAGATGCCAGCTCAGCGCCAGCAAAGTCATGTGAATCACATTGGAGTTTTATGGACCAATGGATCAGCACTGATTTAACGGTTAGTGGCCATAGTATAAAAGGGGAAAGGATGGAGAAAGAAGTCACGTTTTTTTTTCACCTCTCCCAAAGTTCTAGATCTGAGTTTTCCAAAAGCTCTAGAGCGACAAAGGCAAATCTCTTCTGAGTCAAGGCTGTTGTGGTGTGAATCTGTCAAGGCTGATTTGAGAAGAAGTGAAGGTCTGGTGATACGCTTTCTGGTGATACAAGCATCGCCCGGATCAGTGGTGGTGGCTTGAGTGCACTCTGAAGATTGAGTTCGACTGATTCAGGGAAGTATCAGTCTTCATTTCATTATCTGGTGTAGTGTTGTTATTGTACTAGTTGTTGTGAACACATTCACTGAAGTATTCTAGTGGATTACCGAGCCTTAGATGCTCAACGTAAATTAAAGGCCCTTGGGTCATATAACCACGGGATAAACAAAAGTGTCTACGCATTTACATTCGTTCTAATTTACTGTTCTTGGTTTGATCTTGTGATTCATCTAGGACTGAATTGTTAGATTGATTGAGCAGGTGATATCATTATGACAGGTTATAAGTGTTAGATTTCATGTGTTAAGTGTTGAACTTGTGCAAGAAACATATAAGTCTCGAAATACAAACATTGTATTGCAAGTTTGAGACTTGTACAAGCTGTAGGACAGTGTGATAGACTGAAATAGTCTACTGTAGACTAGAATCAAAGATATATTGATTTATTACAGTAAGAGATATCCCTAATAGATTCTCTCTGACCACCTTGGGTCATTCGAAGCGTTGAACAACTCTTTGAATACAAAGTTAACAAGTGCAAGATTTTAAATGTATTAGTAAAATCACATTAATAAAAGAGGTTGTTGAAAATTCTTCTAGCATCAACTAGAAGATAACGATTTTTCTCATCTGGATTTCCAAATGCAAACGGTTATACTCAAAAGTGTAATACATTGAACTTGCAAATTGTGCAAACAACGAGTCTTAAATGAACCGCTATACATATCAAGTAAGAAATCCTTCTCTATAACAACATTGAACACACATATGTCTTGAAAATTCAAAAAAGAATGAGATTATAATCGAGAAAACTCGCATATATTTCTTGGATCTCATGATTTATGCAAATAGGTATACTTTCTTATGGTAATTTATCCTTGAGGTACAAATTTAAACGAGGAAGTTGTGGAAGGATTACACATATATTTGATAGTAGAGAAAGAGAAACATCAAATCCAAAACCCTAAATTCACACAATTGTTGAAATGAAAAGAAAGTTTTTTATTTTTAAAAAATAAAATGAAGACGAAAAGGGGTGAGAGAGACCAAAAAAAGGAAAGGGGACGACGAAGCAGGAGGAAGAAGAAGCAAAGCGAAGTGTTGGCATTTTTGTTCATATTTTTTATACACAACCGTATTCAAATTTATAGATTCATTCTCTGACCAGCAGCAGCCAGCCAGCCAGCGATCGACTCTCTACCAAATCTCACCTCCTCAATTTCTCTCTCTCTCTCTCTATACCTCACCCCTTCCCTCGATTGCTTTCCTTCCCCTTCGATATCTGCAATCCGACTCCATTGCCTCCACTCTGCCCCAACTCGATCCATATCCATTCGCCGAAGCTCCTCTCCAGGTCAGACACTCCCCAATTTCCATATATACGTACCCCCTTTTCTTTAATTCCTTTCCACATTGTTCTTCCTTCTTTCCTATCTTCGCATTATTATATATATCTACTGCCGAGCTTGATTCAATTCAAAATTTGCTTTGTATTCTATTGTTTGGACTTTGGAGTGAATTGCCCTGGTGCTTGTATTATCTGCAGTCTCCAGCTCCATATTCAGGTCATCCGGGTCGAGCCTTTCAAGATATATTTCAACTGGAATTCTTTTAGGGTTTTTGTCTTTCTGGATCTGTTCAGCTGGGGTTTTTCGGTTCTATGATTTCGGGATACATGAACTCCCCGTTGTTTCTTGGAATCTTGTTGGATTTCTGTTTATTATAAGTCTTGGGTTTCTTTGCATTTCCGCTCTCAAGGATGCAACGCCAACAGAAAAGCAGGTTAAGGATTGATCTGGCTGATTTGAAAGCTCAAATTGTGAAGAGGGTTGGGACTGAGAGATCACATCGGTACTTTTACTACCTGAGTAGGTTATTGACTCAGAAGTTGAGCAAAAATGAGTTTGATACGTTGTGTGTGCGCCTCATTGGCAAGGAAAATCTCTCCCTACATAACCATTTTATTCGTTCCATTTTGAAGAATGCTTGTGATGGAAAAGCTCTACCTGCAAAATCTGCGCTTGATGATGGTCAGAAACAAACTGCTTATGCAGGCTTTGCACAAAATGTAAGCGTACCTTGGTCAAATGGAGTGGGTTCCCCCAAGAAGAGCAAGTCCTGCATTCGAGACCACAAGCTTAAGGATCAGCCTAGCTTGCCTGTGCCCAATGGAACTGTTGCTCATGCCTCCCATCTGGCCAGTGCCACACGGGATATTAATGGTAGGATACTTACAGAAAATGGGGAACTCGCTCCATGTGATTACCAACGACCTGTGCAGAAATTGCAAGAATTTGCTGAGCCACCAATGAGTGAAAGAGAGGCGTCAGTTTACCAGCCAAATAAAAGACTTCGTATACGCAGATTGATACATAGAGAAGACGCTTTACACAAAGATGGTTTATCTAGACTTTCCATTCATGCCCCACTTGGAATCCCTTTTTGCGGATCTAGTATACGTGGGTCTCGTAGACCTATGCCAGCAGCAGCAAGTGATAGCAACGACAGTAGTTGCTACAGTGATGTTTCTTTGCCAGATATGGTATCATTGCAGAAGCGGATGGAACAAATAGCACTTGACAATGGCCTTGAAGGAGCTTCTATTGAATCTGCTAATATTTTGAATAATTGGCTGGATTTATACTTAAAACAGTTGATAACATCTTGCATTAGTATGGTGGCTGGACGGTCAGGACATGGCTACACGATACAAGTTTCTCAGAAGCAACAGATCCAACGCAAGTTTTTGAATGGACTCTTGCCAAGTAACCATCATTATATACAAAATAACGGCAGCCCTTCTGAAGCTTTGCAAGAACATGTATCTTTTTCCTCTATATCAATGCTTGATTTTAAGGTGGCAATGGAGTTGAATCCCCAACAACTTGGAGAAGACTGGCCCTTGTTATTGGAGAAAATTAGTTTGGAACAATTCACTGAATAAGAATTATAGCGATATATAAGTGTTTATGTGAGATATGTTTTCTGTCAGCATTTTAGTCTATAAGGCTGATATTATACTGTCAGGCAAAGTTGATGTATACCAAACTCTTAACAGCCGGCAATTAACCACTTGAATCCCCTGACACGATGGTAGTTGCTTTGTTCCAGGCAGACAGAGATAGATAGATAGATAGACATCTGCCAGCTGAGTATGTGCTTTCTCATGAAGAAACTCCTGGTGGTCAGGAAATTATTTACGAGTGGCGAGCCATGTGTATTGGCAAACAGTTTGTCCATGGATGGCTTTCCTGTTGTATCCTTAGCACTTATGTAGATTAATCTCTGTCATCATTTTGATCTTTAGTTCTGATGTAATCTACAGGCGATGAAAGAAATCCAAGAAAGTCTTGCAACGAAATTGTGGTGTAGCTGGTCAAAAGGTATAAGCACTTCATGTAAAAGTTTGAAATGCGCTCGACATGTAATTTTGAATATGAGAGTTCATGAAAGGAAATTAATAATAACGAATTTCCTTTTCCTCTCTATCCAGATTTTATAATTTATCTATAATATTTTTCTGTTATCTGTCTCTTATTTTCTCTGCTTATGACTAATCCTATTTTAGAAATTCATTATGTTGTGCTTTCACGCCCGCTTATTGAAAGACTTCATCTGTTTTAGAAGCTTGGTCTGTATGTTTTAACTTATTGTATGTGTCTATTTGGCTCTCTGGATTGAACCTGGCAGTTGTGAGTACGTACAATTTACTGCGAGCTGGGGGGAAGCAACAATGAACAATGGTAAGATATTCTTGAACTACCAGGTTTTATTAAGGTGCTCCTCGAATGGGCTATGATTCTGCAAAATTTAGAGAAAAAAAACTGTACTGCTGCTGCTTTGGAATGTTGTTTAGTTTTGGTGATGAAAAAGTGACTCATACGTATATGCTGTTTGTTTTTATTGAACTGCCATGCTTAAATGATAAGACATGCTCCAATGGCACTTCTCAAAAGTGAGACAGTTGAGTTATTTTGTTAAAGAGGTAGCTACCCATGATAACTAATGTGGAGCATGAGTGTTGATATCAATTACTTTTGCTTCTTGCTTCTCTAAATTTGACACAGGAAAGGAAAAATGGAGAACAGGTCATAGACAGGTCAAACGGCTTACTAATATTTCATCAGCCTGACTTTTTGATTTGATGTATGCTCACACAGAGGAGGATGCGTAAAGGGTAAGCATCATTTTAATTCAAACTGAAATGCTTCATGTGTCAAAATTCCTTCAGATAATCGGCTTGGAAGACTTATTTTCTTATGAGGCAATTATTAAAATACTGGCATGTAAGTGCTATTGATCAGTGTTCTTAAACTCGGCTCGAACCGGCTGGTCCGACTGGAAACCGGCTGGTCTTTCGGTTCGATTGAGACATTGAACCCACCATGTATTTGATCCGATCAAACCCAGTCAAAACCGAGTTGAACCGGCCGGTTTGGTTGAAAATCGTTGACCGGTTCGATCGGTCGAGACTCGAGAGTTGACTTGACGAAAAAAAATTGTTGAGTGTGGTTCGATCCCTGCCCGTTCTGCAATTCCAAAGCCTTTCTTGCCAAATGAGCCAGCTTATAAATCTGATTTAGAACATAGACTAATGAATTTATACTTGGTTTTGTTAATATCAAAAATTTTAAAAAAAACAAGTCGTTCGTCGCTCGACTCGCTCCTAATTCCTAAACCTAATCCGATAATTGACGACATTCGTGAATCTGTCCTCCGTCGATCGTGGTCATGTCGCTCGCCGCCGCTGCTCGTCCTCTGGTCTGGCCGCTGCTCGCCGTCTGGTCTGGCCGCTGCTCGTCGTCTGGTCTGGCCATCGTTTGGTGAATCTGTCCTCTGCTTGCCATCTAGTCTGACCGCTGCTCATTCTAGGTATGTGAATGTGACTTTATTTCTGCTCGTCATCTCTTCGTTTGATTCAGTTTTATTCAAATTCGTTTTTGGCTTTGTTTTTGTTTTGTAGAGTGCAAAGTGATTGAGTTCTGTTAAAAAAATTGTCCATTCAAGTAATTCAGATTCAGTGGCTTTTTTCTTTCAAGTGATTCAGTTCCGTTCGAATTCGATTATAGCTTCGTTTGTTTTTGCTTTGTTCTGCTACATTGTTGAGACTCTAGTTTTGTTTTGGTTAAAATGATATGATAGTCATCACTTTATATGATAGTCATCATTTTGTTTTCGTTAAAATGTTTTTTTTCTGCTGCACTTATTTAGTTTTATTTTGGTGCTGCTAAATTTTAGTTAGTAACGTAGTATATATTTTTTGTTCAATTTATTCAACACGATCACCTTTTTTCTTTGTCTGATTTATGGCGATGTCTACTAAACCAGAGTCCCAACATTCATCTCAAGAAGCAAGTAGCCAAAAGGCAATTAGAGCAAAAACTGATTCGGCTTGGGCACATTGCAAACAAGTTGAAGATAGTGAAAAAACTGTTTTGGTGTGTTTGTATTGTAATAAGATAATAAGAGGAGGTGGGATTAATAGAGTGAAGTTTCACTTAGTAGGAGAAAGAGGACATGTAGAAATATGCAAGAAGGTATCAGCTGACATTCGATATCAAATGAAAGCAAGCATCGATGAGGTACAAAATAAGAATGAGGAAAAGAATAAAAAAAGAAAAGGACATGGTGGCAATGAGGAATACAATCCAGTTTCAGTGTCTGAGTAAAGGAAAGGCGAATTCTTCTAGTATTGGTAATTATTTCATGCCTCGAACATCTCCTGGAGCACAACCAACCATAAAGAGTGTTATGCAGAGTAAAGAGGTGACTGAAAAATGTGATATTTCCATCGCAAAGTGGATGGTTGATGCTTCAATGCCCTTTAATGTTGTCAATTCAGCTTATTATCAAACCGGTGATTGATGCAATCGCTGGTATGGGTGTCGATTATAAAGGTCCGAATTTTTATAGAGTTCGAGGACATCTACTCAATGCTTGTGTTGGAGAGGTGAAGTCACTAGTTGATAGTTACCGAAAAAATTGGAAGGAAACTGGATGTACTCTTATGGCCGATGGGTGGACTCATTGTACTAGGCGAACGCACATCAACTTTTTAGTTTATTGTCTGCATGGAACTGTTTTTTTGAAATATGGTGATGCATCTAATGCTTCAAAAACCATATAGATGTTATTCAAGCTTTTCAAGGAAGTCATCTTATACAATGGGGCAGAGAATACTGTGCATGTTGTGATAGACAATGCCGCAAATTATGCTGCCGCTGGCAGGTTAATTGAAGCCGAGTTTTCAGAATTATATTGGCCCCCTGTGCTGCCCACTGCATAAATTTGATATTTCAGGACATTGGAAAGTTTAAGGAGTTAAGTGAAGTTGTGGCACAAGCTTCTAAGATTACAAAGTATATCTACAATCACTGTTATGCATTGTATTTGATGAGACAACACACTGGGGGAAGAGATACTTTGGCCTGCCGCGACACACTTTGCCACTAATTTTATTGCATTGCAAAGTATATTATCTCAAAAGGATGCATTGAGAGCAATTGTAACATCAAGAGAATGGACAAGCTCAACTTATGCCAAGGAGTCTAAAACAAAGGATTTTGCGAATCAAGTTCTGGACTCGGCATTTTGGGATCGGTGAGGTGACATTGTTAAGCTTATGGAACCACTTGTTCGTGTGTTACGTATAGTTGATAGTGAGGACAAACATGATATAAGTGTTCTGTATATAGCTATCTACAAAGCTCAAGAGGAAGTTGAAAGGAGGTTTCAAAGAAATAAGAGTAAAGTAGTGCCTTACTTACAAATATTGGACACACGTTGGGATTCACAATTGAAAAAGAATCTTCATGTTGTTGGATACTGGCTCAATCCAGCCATTCTTTTCTTGGTTTCTGAATTTGAAGATCATAGTACCATAATAACTGGATTTTTTAATGTTTTAGAGCAGTATTCCGATGGAGATAGTGAACTACTCTCTAAGCTAACAAATGAGATGCGATTGTTTAAAAATGCTGAAGGTGATTTTGGAAGAAAAGCGGTCACTCAAGATCGATGCACAGTGCTGCCAGGTAATATTGAATTGATATGTTTCACTTTTGAATTAAACTTGAATTTGTGTTCGAGTAATGATTAAATTTGTTTTTACTTGTGTCATTTAAGATCAATGGTGGGAGTCTTATGGGTGTGAAACTCTTGATTTGGAAAAGGTAGCGATTCGTATTTTAAGCCAAACTTGTAGCTCTTCGGGTTGTGAGCGGAATTGGAGTGTGTTTGAGCATATTCACTCAATGAGAAGAAACAAATTAGAGCATCAAAGACTTAATGATCTTGTCTATGTTCGTTACAATCTGAGGCTCCTTCAAAGGTGAGTAATATATATTTTACTTCTCAATTTTCATCATGTTTTATTTTATTGTCATATTTTACTACAAAGTATATTTGATGAATTGATGTTGCTCTGAAAATTGAATATGCAGAGAGAGACATCAAAATTATGATCTCGTTAATTTGAAAACGCTTGGTGATCATTTTGATTGGATGCTAGAAGAATCTCTCCCATTCTTAACCGTTCAAAAGGTGGAGACTTTGCGCAATAAGCTTGCAAACATAACTATTCATGCCGCACCAAGTGATGATATGATATGTTATTCTTATTCATATTTTATTAAAATCGTTATTGTTGTCGGTTTTCTAATATTTTACTTTTGTCAATTATCACTTTCATACGTATTTTGGCAATTATCATGAAGCAAATAAATTTTGACGAAGAAGATGATTGCGTCAAAGAAATTACTATGGAAGAAGCAAGTCAAATTACAACCATTGTTAGTGAAAACGACATTTGTCATGAAGATCAAGTTTTCACTCCTTGGATGTAATTTTGTTTTTGCCATGAAAACAATCTTTTGTATGCCTTTTGTCAAATGTTTGAACTTTGAAGTTGCTAGCTTGGTGTTTGTTTGCCATTTTGTCAAATGTTGCTAGCTTTGTGTTTGTACGCTTTTTGTTAAATGTTTGAAGTTGTTAGCTTGTTTACTTGAAGACGTGAAGAACAGGTTATTTGTTATTTTGTCAATCCAAAAACTCTACGTCTCTAATATAACTATAATATTAAAAGTTAACTTTTATGATGTTGTTTTTGATGAACAATAGCTATTTAATTTATGTTATTTGTGTTAAATGTATGTGTATACAAACAATTTATTATAATTATTTAAAAATATAAAATATTTAAATATATTTAAATATTCGAATCGTTCATGCATCGACCCCCGATTCGACCCGGTTGAACCCATGAATCGAGTCGATCATCGTTCGGTTTTTACAACATTGACCATCATTTTGCATTTGTAGATGCAAATGCGTTTGTAGATAAGGCATAAAACACATCATTTAATGCACATGTAACTCACGTGTTTTATTAAATAACGAATGATGTGTATTATATAATGGGTTTATTACAGAAAAACGGTACTAGAATAAGTCATTTTGCAGATAAACAATATTATAACTGAAATTTGTAGATAAACGGTATTATAAACATTTTGTTAACAAAAAAAATAGGTACTTGCCTTTATTTAACTTTAAAAAATCATTAAAAAATATCAATTTTTTAAAAAAATTCAAAACTTCATTAAAAAAATAAATAAAATCCACTCATTTAGTATCACTCTTGATAAATAAAATATGCCTCAAGAATTTTTTTTTAAAATTTAATTTGATATTTTAAATTACTGAAGAAACGATTCCTTTGCATTCAGAGGAATTGACAATTAAGCTATTAGACACAAGTGATATATTAATATATAAACATACACATAGATTTATTCATATTGGTTTGGTTCAAATTGCATTTAAACCATTAACCTTGGAAGGATTACCAGAAAGTTTTGTAGCCGCTCTTAGAGACGGTAGAAATCTTAATTGGAAACAATCACTAATGGGTATAGTCCAAACAAGTCTGGCCCATGGACCAGTCTACTTTGATGTTTACCCAAACTTACAACTTTCATTATCTGATATTAATATATTAGATTCTTTAACATTAAATGTTAAAAC
>JAWWMW010081141.1:0-12828 GCA_035048345.1 Echeveria elegans
AATGTCCGATTTGAAGTTGAGGTTTTAAATGTCCAAATTTGACAAGTTCATGCTTTAAATGACAGATTTCCCGATCAAAATTACATGTTTAGGGAATTGTCAAAAAAATTTTTTGATCATTCCAAGGGGTACAATTCTATTCAGACATCATGGTCATCCGTTTTGATGGATGTGACATGGTGTTGGGGGTCCAATGGTTTCGAAATTTCGAGGATATGACATGGAATTTCAATAACTACACAACATCCTTTCTGGTGAACAACAGAAAGCTGATACTAAGGGGAATAAAATCAGGTTCACTTAAGGAGGCTAGAGCAAAAAAAATGAACAAGTTATTTTTCGAACCTGTCTCCATTTCATTAATTTATGCGGTGTCAGAGAGCGACAAAATCCCAGGATCAATACTGCAAGGCCAGGAACCTGATTGTGTGCCTCCAGCATTACAACATATATTAGGTAAGTTCACTACAGTGTTTGGAGAACCTGTAGGATTACCTCCGATAAGAGACCTACATGACCATCAGATTTCTTTACTCGAAGGCACTAAACTAGTGAATCAACAACCTAACCGTTATTCGGTGCAGCAAAAGAATGAGATCGGCAAAATCATCAATACAATGTTACATGACGGTATAATTCAGAACAACAAAAGTTCTTTTGCATCACCAGTTGTATTGGTAAAAAAGAAAGATGGGACTTGGAGGTTGTGCGTCGACTATAGGTTACTGAATTCATCAGCAATTAAGGATCGATTTCCTATACCTCTGATTGAAGACTTAATGGATGAATTAGGAGGATCTACGATTTTCTCCAAAATTGACCTGAGATAACGGTATCACCAGGTCAGAATGACAGCCTCTGATATTCACAAAACAACTTTTAAAACTCATTCTGGTCATTTTGAATACCTAGTGATGCCATTTGGCCTTACCAATGCACCAGCTACCTTTCAGAACCTGATAAACTCAGTTTTTAAACAATACTTACGCAAGTTCGTATTGGTATTTTTTGATGACATCTTGGTATACAGCACTGATTTGTCTGCTCATTTGATACATCAGAAAACTGTATTAATTGAAATGGAGAAGCATTGCTTATTTGCTTACGAGGAAAATGTGACTTTGCCTGTGGAAAAATCGAGTACTTGGGGCACTTTATATATGGTAAGGGCATTGAAACAGATCCAAGAAAAATAAAGGCAGTTCGTAATTGGCCTGCTCCAGTTTTTGTCAAAGAGTTACGAGGATTTTTGGGACTCTCGGGTTATTACAGGAGATTTGTTAAAGGGTACGGGACTCGTGCTAGACCCCTTACCACGCTCTTGAAGAAAGAAAAATTCCTGTGGTCATCTGAGGCACAATCTGCCTTCGAAGCCTTGAAGCTAGCTCTTTGTTTCACTCCAGTTTTGGCACTACCTGATTTTAACAAGCAGTATGTGGTCGAAACTGATGCTTTCTCTTTCGGTATGGGAGCAGTTCTGATGCAAGATACCCACCCTATTGCCTATATCAGCAAACATTTAAAGGGGTAAACAATTGGCACTGTCTATCTATGAAAGAGAATTACTCGCTGTCATCTTTGTCATTCAAAAATGGAGGCATTATTTGCTCAACTCTCATTTTATTATCAGAACGGATCAGAGAAGTCTGAAGTACTTATTAGAGAAAAGGTTGAACACTACGGTACAACAAAACTTTTGTCTAAGCTGTTAGAATTTTCTTATGAAATTCATTATAAGGAGGCAAAGAGAATTTGGTTGCTGACGCATTATCCAGGATTAACAATATGGAATTATGTACTCTTCACTTATCCACTATTAATTCAGACCTTGTAAGCAGAATGCAGCGACGCTACTCTTCTGATCCAGTGCTGAAGGCCTACATTGCGGAGGTACAAACCGATCTGTTAGCAAAAAAACATTACACGTGGCAGAATTCCTTATTACGCAGAAAAGAAAAATTGGTGATAGGAAATGATGATGCTCTTAAAACAGATATCTTGTCCTGGTTACATTCAGCCCCTACCGCAGGCCACTCAGGCCGAACTAAGAGCATAAAGAGAATTCAAGAAATTTTCTGTTGGAAGGGTCTAACGAAATTTACTCACGCATTTATCAGAAATTGTTTGATATGCCACCTCCAAATATGATACTACAGCATATCCTGGATTTACATCAACCTTTACCCATTCCTAACTCAATTTGGGAAGACATTTCCATGGATTTTATAACCGGGTTACTCTTCTATTTTGGAAAATCAGTGATTTTTATTGTAGTGGAGAGGTTGAGTAAAGCAGCTCACTTTATAGCGATGCGCCACCCTTTCACTGCACTGACGGTGTCACAAGCATTCTTCGATATTGTTTTCAAACTCCATGGCTGCCCCAAAACGATCACCTCGGACAAAGAACCAGTATTTCTAAGTGACTTTTGGAAGGACGTTTGGAAGCTACAAGGAGTCAAATTAAACATGTCCACAACCTATCATCCTCAAAGTGATGGTCAGACAGAGGTGGTAAATCGATGTTTGGAAAGCTACAAACGGTGTATGTGCTCGGAAAAGCCACACCTTTGGAGCAAGTTCTTTTCCTTGGCGGAATGGTGGTTTAACACCAGCTTTCACTCTGCCACTAAGATCACTCCCTATGAGGTAGTGTTTGGTGTTCCTCCACCCATTCACTAACCCTATCTGCCGGGGGAATCCAAGGTTCTTGCGGTGGCCAGAAGCATGGCCGAAAGAGAGTACATGATTAAATTGCTTAAATTCCATATGTGAAGGGCACAAGATAGGATGATACTGCAAGCTAATAAGCACCGTTCCGACAGGCATTTCAAAATTGGTGATTAGGTACTACTAAAATTGCATCCCTATCGACAGTCTAGCGTGGCCACCAGGACTAATCAGAAGCTATCGCCAAAGTTTTTTGGACCATATGAAATTGTAGCAAAAGTGGGCACTGTGACATACAAATTACAGCTCCCAGAGTCAGCTTGCATTCATCCAGTGTTTCATGTATCCCAGTTGAAGAAGTTTGAAGGACCTGTTTCATCTGTGATCCCCATTCCGGTACATTTTGTCGAAGCTACCTCCAAAATTCCGGTGACTGTTCTGGAACGACGGCTAATCAACAAAGGGGGAAGGGCAGCCGTGCAAGTGCTGATCCAGTGGAAGGATATACCGATCGAGGAAGCTACGTGGAAACTGCTAGAAGACATTAAATGCGATCATCCGACATTTGATCCTTGAGGACAAGGCTCTTGAAGGAGGAGATGTGTTACGAAATGTTTTTTCAGGGACTTAATTACAATTAGTGAAAGTGTAAACAGTGTAAATAAGCAGTGAAACTCCAAAGGTTGGTAAAAAACTTTCCCAAAACTTTTCCCAGATTTGAATTTGAAGCTTCAACCGATCTATCCCGATCAAAATTTCCCGAATTTTCGTTGTTCATCTTGAACTCCGGCGAGTTCTTATCACGGACAACCAACATAGTAGGGTTCATTGTTTGACCATGATTATCCACTAATTAAATTGTTCATCAACTAGTTTCATCTGGACACAGAAGATTCAATTTGTAAATGAACATAAAGCGCTTACAAAGATGTTTAATTAAATCATAGAGTCGTAACGCAAAACTCAAACTCATTCATTGAGACCGACGGACAGAAAACTTAAGATTCGTACCTCCGATGTTATCTTCTCGACCGTCTTCAATCACGTTCGAGCTCAAATAGTGCTTCTTGTCGGCAGCAGGAAAACTCAAAATTTCAGAAACCCTAATCGAACAGTGCTTCAACCACGTTTGAAGGGAGCTTCGAGGATGTAATTAAAGTTAGGGTTTTCATTTAGTCAGAATCGTTGAAGTGAAAATTTTAGACGAGCGAAAAGGAGACGGTGGATGACGGAGCGAAGACGCGAAGGAGTCGAAAGAGCGAAAAGAAGCTTCGAGATCAGTCGAGTGGAGGTTGTGTGGGTGGGGTTGGGAGGCTAGTTTAAGGTATGTTTAAGGACCTGTTTGTGAATAGTATTTTTTTATTTTCATTTAAATGGGCTGGGTCCTTGGTTCTATACTGGGCTGAATCTTGATTGGGAGTTCAACATCTCCCTATTAATAAATCACAAGGACTTCTATTGTCGGTTACTTTGGTCCTCATATTTTCATTCCTAAAATATCTCTAGTTTATCGATTAGTTGCAACATTATTGACGGTTTTAACATGAACTACTTCACACCTCATCTTCACCTACTCCTCTCAACCTCTTTCTTGATTTTCTATTCCTCTCTCTGCAGTTGAAAAAGGGTCTCAAAATCAATTATCTGATCCCCAATTCCAAAAACAGATTTCAACAATGAGATCGAATTGCTTCTGCATCACCGCAGTCTACACCAAATCTCAGTCGCACCGCTCGTACAATATTAGTCTACACCAAATCTCAGTCGTACCGCTCGTACAATGAGGTCGAATTGCTTCTGCATCACCCAGTCCGCTCATACAATATCAGTCGCATCCGTGAACCGACAGCTGCACAGATTGGATTGTGCGTGGCGAGGACTAATTCTTTAGAATCCACGAAGACCCGCCAAACGAGATTCATGCGTATATGACTCGCAATCGCTAATCAAAATGGATCCCGCAGACTATTAAAAATATCGTAATTCAGTCACATGGCTCGTGATACGATGTCAGTTTTTGCGTCTATTCCCTCCCCTCACTGAGCATCCAATCACATCTCGCCATGGTATCAGAGTCTTCTGGATTCACTCAACTAGTCCTCGTTGCACACAATCCAACCTTTGCGGCAGTCGAGTCACAGATGCGACTGATAAAGTATGAGCAGACTGGGTGATACGAAGGCGGTGCGACTGAGATTTGGTGCGGACTACGGTGATGCAGAAGCGATGCGACGTCATTGTTGAATTTTAGGATTTTGAATTGGGGATCTTATAATTGATTTTGAGACCCTATTTCAATTGCATAGAGAGAAAGAGAAAATCGAGGGAGAGGTTGAGAGGAGTAGGTGAAGATAGGGTGTGGGACGGTTTAGGTGTAAAAGCACCAATGATGATGATTAATTGATTAATCGGAGGTATTTTAGGTATGAAAATGTGGGGCTGAAAGTAACTGGCAATAGGAGTCTAGATTCTGAAAGCCCGAATAACCACAGGTGGTAGATCCTCCTCTTATTTTTCGCGCATTTCACCGATTCTGAGAATCTTCAACCATCTTATTCAGAAGTAAAGGCCTGCGCTTGTGTGTGTTTTAGTTTTACTAATTGTTTGCTTTTGATTCAGTTGACGGCATCATGTTTACATATTTGATTTTTTAAATATGAATTTCTATGGTTTGTGTTTGTGAATTTTAGTGATATGAGATATTTTTTATTTGAATCTGAGGGAGGGGTGTATTTTATAGCAATAGTGTGGAGGTGAGAGATGTGAGGTATTTGGGAACATAAGCAGCTCGATTGGGCAAGGCTATCATCATCTGAACAAAACGGTATTGTGTCCTGGTGTGATTGAGAATCAAAGCAAGTACAATTCATTTGGAAATACCTTGTTTCCTATTCAAGGGTGTTTGAGGAGGAGTGAGAGTAAAAGGTCGTTTCTATTTTCTGCGTTTCGTGGAAAGAGTTAAAAATTGGTGAGGTCGAGGTTGCCGATGGGGAGTCCGGGGGTCATTATACTATTTGCCGCATTAGCTACGGATACTGCGTCGGAGGTAAATGAAAGTTTTATGTTTAGTGGAATGTGATTAGATTTATGTGTGCTGATGATCTGCTTACTTGAGACTTGGGAGCAGCTGGCTGGGAAGTTCATCCTTGATGGTAGCATTGAACTACAGGTAGTATGAATTCTCTATACAGAGCTTCTTATGGCACACAAAGTTCATAAATATCTAAATTATTACTGGAAACTGAGCAGGTTGAAGTTTCCACTCCGTCTCAAGGGTCAACTTTTTAGCTTGATTTTAAAGTTACAAATACCAATAACGCTCTGATTCTTTACTGGGGTGGCATACATGATTCAAACGATTGAGTTCCTGATAATGGTCTTTATGACCAGAAATAGTTTATTCTCAAGACATAAAATTCCATTCCCTTATTGTCAAAGTAATGGGTGCTTCAGTCCCAACGTCCAAATAAAAGTAAATTGTTCACGAATCAGGCTCTGCAAACACCATTCATCAAGGTCTACAGTTGTATGAATACCTAATTGCTTGTATTTATCCACTTCATCTTTACGCAGTCTGGTTCTAGTTCATTCGTTAGATTAGAGATCGATGACCCTTCAATACAAGCTTTAGAGTCTCTTATAGTCGACGAGGCATGTAATAAATGGTGAGAAGCCATTTGCTTTGCCCATTAGTTTCTTATGTATCAAATTGGCCTTGTTCAGTTATTTATCCACCGCTACATCTCAGGTTTAAAAATAGTAGAAAGAATTTCAATATAAAGTTACAAAGGACCAACAAAGCAGCTTCCAAATTATATGTTCCTAAAAATCTTGTACAAGTTCAAGCATATTTGAGATGGGAGAGAAACGGGAAAAAAGTGTTAGAATGCCTTGAATTCAATAAATGGCTGCATCTGGAAGCTAAGGTAGCTGGCTGTTAGGTGAAGTCACAGAAGTCCATTGTGGAGGCTAGCACAATTGTCAAAAGTGACAGCTTTAGGATATGTCAAAAAGGACAGCTGACTTTGTCAAATATGACGGAAAGTAGCTGGCAATTGTTGATCTTCTTTCTCCGAAATACTCTCTATATAAGAGAGAGTTTTGAGCCTTGTAAAATACAACATCAGCACACAACAAAATCAGTAGTCATCTGTAATCTCTCTTCAATCAGTAAAACTCTCCTCTGTTCTGGTGGACGTAGCCAACACATCATTGGTGAACCACATTAAAAATCTATGTGTCACGCCTTTCTAATATGTTATCTTTCTCACATTCGTCATAACAAATTGGCATCAGAGCTCGGATAATCGAGATTTGTAATCTGATGAGAAAGATGTCCGCTTTGAACGTAAAGATTGACAAATTCATGGGGAGGAACAATTTTAGTTTATGGCTGATCAACAAGGCTCATGAATGCAATTATCAAAGGAAGTCAGGGCTGACGACATTGAGTTGGCTGCCTAGGAAGAGAAGGCACATTCGACTATCATGTTGTGTCTTGCAGATGATGTCATCACTGAGGTCACAGATGAGGAAACTGCCACTGCTCTGTGGTTGAAGCTGGAAAGTCTATATATGAAAAAGCCTTTAACCAACAAGTTGCTTCTGAAGCAACGTCTATTCGGCCTGTGAATGCAAGAAGGTACACCTCTCAGAGACAATATGGATCAATTTAATTCAATTATTTTAGAATTGCATAAAATTGATGTTAAGGTAAAGGATGAAGATGCTGCCTTAATTCTGTTTGTTTTCCTATCATTGCCGTATGAGAATTTCGTACAATCTTTCATTGTTGGGAAAGATACGTGTCGCTGGAAGAAGTCAGGTTTTCTCTCCATACCAGAGAGCTGCGCCATAAGGCGACTGAAGCAGTAACAGACAATCAGGTCGTTGGACTGATAGCCAGTGAAAGAAAGGGACGTGGACAACCTGGCAAGAAAAAATTCAATAAGCTGGGTTTTAAGGGTCCGAATGCAAATGATGTATGTAACTACTGCAAGGAGAAAGGGCATTGGAAGAATGAATGCCTGAAGATGAGAAAGCAACAACAGGAGAAGAATCCTATATCTGCTGTGGTAGCGATAACGGTAGATGGCACCAATTCAGAATAAGACATCACTTTGGTTGCAGACGAACACACGCATCATGCTGATGTGTGGGTCCTTGACTCTGGGACATCCTACCATATATGTCTAAGGAGAGAGTGGTTTTCAACAAATGAGCAGATACACGGGAGAAATGTGTCGATGACAAACAACTCGGTCTACAAGGCGGTTGAAATAGGCTTGATCAAGATTCAGAACCATGATGGTAAATTTTGCGCATTGCACGACATCAGACATGTTCCATTAATTACAAAGAATTTGATATCTCTGAGCTTGTTGGACGGTAATGAGTTCAGCTTCAAGGGTGAAGGTGGAGTTATACATGTTTGTAGGGGCTCCAATGTGATTCTTAAGGACGTTAAACAGGGAACTTTGTATTTTTTGCAAGGTTCAACAGTTACAGGTTCTGCAGCTGTTGCGTCATCTGAAGTTCAACATGATGATTTGACCAAGCTATGGCATATGAGATTTGGTCACATGGGTGAAAGAGGTTTGCAGATTCTGTCAAAGTAAGATCTTCTTGGTGGTCACAAGATCAAGAGCCTTGAGTTTTGTGAGCATTGTATCTTTGGGAAGTTACATCGTAGCAAGTTCGCAAAGGCTGTTCACCGAACAAAGGGCACGCTGGATTACATCCACTCAGACTGTTTGGGTCCGACTCGCGTTGAGTCTTTGGGTGGTCATATATTTTTTATGTCGGTGATCGATGATTACTCAAGGATGACTTGGGTAATCATGATGAAACATAAAAGTGAAGCATTCAAGAACTTCAGGCAATGGAAGACACTAGTGGAGAATCAAACTGTGAAGAAGATCAAGAGGCTGCAAACTGATAATGCTCTGGAATTCTATTTGTCCGATTTTGATGTGTTTTGCAAGGATGAGAGGATTGCTCGACATCGCCCAGTCAGAGATACACCACAGCAGAATGGTGTAGCTGAGCGCATGAATCGGACACTTCTGTAGAGAACGAGGTGCATGCTCTCTAATGCTGGTCTAGCTAGACGTTTCTGAGCAGAAGCGATTACAACGACATGCTACATAACAAACCGGGGACCACACATAGGAATCGACTGTAAAACACCTTATAAGGTATGGACATGAAAGCCTGCTGATTACTCAAATCTGAGAGTTTTTGGTTGTATAGCTTACTATCATGTTAATAAGGGTAAGCTAGAGCCAATGACTAAAAATGGAAAATTCGTGGGCTATGGAGAAGGGGTGAAGGTATATAGAATCTGGTTTGCATCTGAGAATAGGGCTATTCTTAGTAGAAATGTAATCTTTGATGAGAGTTCTATGTTAAACCCTATGGTGAAGTCCATTATTGTAGCAGAAAATGGAGCTGTTGATGAACAGGTGGAGGTTCAAGTCACTCAAGGGGAGAGCGAGGCACAGAAGTTGGTCACTAACCAACTACCAGAAACAAAAACCAATCTCCCAGAAACTACACCATTAGAAATAAAACATTTGAAGGTTTTCAGCATAGCATTGCATTTGACCGACCTAGAAGGGTTGGAGTTGGACCTCCAAAGAGGTATGAGTTTCATGATATGGTGGGCTATAGCCGCAAGTTGCTGGGGAAGTGGAGCTTCATGAACCTTCCACCTACAAAGAAGTAATTTTAAGAACTGAGTCAGCACAATGGATGGCTGCAATGGGAGATGAGATGGAGTCTCTTCACAAGAATCAAAATTGGGAGCTGGTCAGATTGCTGATGGAGAGAAAGGTTATCATTTGCAAATGGGTTTTCAAGAAGAAGGAAGGAAGTTCAGCGATTGAGGGTATTAAGTATAAGGCACGAGTAGTTACAAGAGGGTTTCATCAGATAGGAGTAGACTACAATAATATTTTTCTTGCCAATGGTCAGACATACTTCTACCAGGGTGCGACTAGCAATATTTGAACATAAGGATTTTGAGTTTGAGCAATTAGACGTGAAGACTGCTTTTCTACACAGAGAGTTGGAAGAGGAGATATACATGACTCAGCCGGATGGTTTCCAAGTTTCAGGAAAAGAGAATCATGTGTGCAAGTTGAGGAAGTCCTTATATGGGCTTAAGCAGTCTCCAATGCAGTGGTATAAGAAATTTGACAGCTATATGATGCAACTCGGCTACAATAGGAGTCCTTTGGATTATTGTGTGTAATACAACAAGCTGAAAGATGGTTCTCGCATCTATCTGGTCCTGTATGTAGATGATATGTTGATCGTTGCTCAAAACAAGTCTGATATTCAGAATTTGAAGGATCCTCTCAGCGCAGAATTTGAAATGAAAGATCTGGGTGCTGCTCGAAAAATTTTGGGAATGGAAAACTATAGGGATAAAAATCAGAAGAAACTCTTTTTGTCACAAGAAGGGTATACATTAAGAAGATGTTGTCCAGGTTTGGCATGTCATCAGCTAAACTTAAAGACACTCTAACGGTTACTAACAACAAGCTGGTAATGTACGTGCCTCAATCCGAGGAAGAAAAGGAATACATGTCTCGAGTTCCTTATGCAATTGCAGTAGGAAGTCTGATGTATGCGATGATCTGCACCCGACCAGATTTGGCATACGTTGTTAGTGTTGTTAGTCAATTTATTGCTAAACCAGGGAATGAACATTGACAGGCTGTTAAAAAGATTTTTCAATACCTTAGAGGTACGTCAGATGTTGGTCTCACTTATGAGAGTAAGTCACCGTGCTTGGTAACTGGCTACTCAATCTCTGATTATGCCGGAGATATGGACAGTAGGAGATCCATGATTGGTTATGTTTTCACCCTTAGTGATTGTGTGGTGAGTTGTAAGGCAACTCTAAAACCTACAATGACTTTGTCTACTATAGATGCATAGTACATGGCGTTGACAGAAGCGGCCAAGGAAGGAATTCGGTTAAAAGGACTAATCAATGATATAGGAGTACATTAGGATCATGCTATTGAGTGCAATATGCTTAGCCAAGGATCAAGTTCATCATGAGAGGACTAAGCACATTGATATCGGTATCATTTTCTAAGAAGTGAGAAAAGAATCAGGGTGAAGAAAGTGGGCACGACAGACAATCCTGCAGACATGGTCACCAAGCCAGTTCCACAGAGCAAGTTCCAACAATGTTTGGACTTCCTAAATTTCACAAGCTGGTAAATGCCTTGAAAGGCAGTCAGAAGCAGAGGAGAGCTGATACATCTGGCACTAGGGAGGTGCATCTGGCAATTTGTGAGATAATTCAAGTCAAGGTGGAGATTTGTTAGAATGTCTTGAATTCAACAAATGACTGCATCTGGAAAGTGAGGTAGCTGGCTGTTAGGTGAAGCCACGGAAGTCCATAGTGGAGGCTAGCACATTTGTCATAAGTGGCAGCTTTAGGAAATGTCAAAAGGGGCAGCTGGCTTTGTCAAATATGCCGGAAAGCACCCGACAATTGTTGATCCCCTTTCTCTGAAATACTCTCTATATAAGAGAGAGTTTTGAGCCTTGTAAAATACAATATCAGCACACAACACAATCAGTAGTCATATGTAAGCTCTGTAATCTCTTTTCAATCAGTAAAACTCGCCTCTGTTCTAGTGGATCTAGCCAACACATCATTGGTGAACCACGTTAAATTTGTATGTCAAGTCTTTCTTATCTATTATCTTTCTCACATCCGTCATAACGCAAAGTTATTCCCCGAGTAAGAGAAAGTGAGTAATTTGTATGTTGTACAACTTATTGTGGTGCGATGCTTGCTTTTCTTTTCATATTACCACTTATCAGGTGGAATATGATGCAGCGCGTTCTGAGCTACTAGAAGAAGTTGCTGGGGTGTTTCTGTAGAAGACCTTCGTTTCAGGTTAACGAAGAAAAAAAGAGAAGAAAAGTTTGACTAGCCCAGTCCTTCAAAATCCGAAAGTAATGTAAAGATAGTCGTGAAGCAGTCGGTAGAGAAAAAGTACTCCGAAACTGAAAGAATTCAACGTAAGAAGAGGGATATAATGCAGATTCTTCACAAACACGCTAGTGACTTTGCTGAAGGCCTTTGAGGTAAGGTTTCATTTACACTAAAAGCCTTGACCGTGGTCCAACTGTACTCAAAGAAAACGGAAGAACTGGGCGATGGTACTTTTCTTAACAAGAAAGTTTATAAGCTTGGGGATAAGGAACTCTTGGTATGATTGATTCAACTAAGTGAACACACACTTCTTTCTGACTGAAATACTTGCATATTCCTGTGAAAATTGACTTCAATCAATTTGTTGTTTATCAGTTTGTTGTTTAAGATTCAGTTGTTTCAGTTCATGTGTCAAATAAACTTAGAGAGAAGTTAGCGTAACTGAAACTTTAAATGACACATATATTGGTAACCCGGTTTGGCTCCTTTAAGGCTTAGTACAATGGCTTCTCCTCAAGCCAGGTGTAAATAATTCACTAGTAAGAAAAATTCTTACACAACACTTACATCATGCATGTAACGTTCGAGCTAAGAATTTATCTAGTCAAAAGATCTAAGAAAACCTCTATCCTATATACGAGACCTTGTCTTTATTTCCATCATTCTAGACCCATTCTGAACTATTTCGCCTTTGTGTTTTCAGACTTCGCGTCAACACACGCAGTAACTTGTTACAGCTGATTTGGCCTTCATCTATTTATCACTTCCGTGTGACTGAATTGAACGACCGGAATTGTGCTCTTGCTCGTTGTCAAACAATGTATATGAACTTGGGCGTAGATTGAAGTCATGCAATGAAGATGGGTGGCTTTTCTATTTATATTGCTCGCTTACTTATTGTCAAAGTAATAGATACACTTTCCATAACTACCTTTCAAATATTTTCCAATATCTCTGTAAAACGTCCGAAATTTTATAAATGAATATAGAATCAAGGAATACAAATAACTTCTTGTATTTTCGCTTGTTGCGTGTGTACTACAAGCTCTATTTGATTCTTCTGATTCTACGCTGATTGATTGTTGACTTTGATTTGACGTCGGCGAGGGTCTTGACGACTTGTTCCTGCTTGGACGTTGTTGAGTTGTTGTTGTTGACTTCGATCTGACATCGGCGAGGGTCTTTGTGACTTGT
>JAWWMW010081158.1:1336-12827 GCA_035048345.1 Echeveria elegans
ACGCTATGGAGATTCTTCATGCTAAATTAAAATTGACTCGGTCTGCTTTACGGGAGTGGAACTGGAATGTTTTCGGGGATTTCAACCAGAAGGTTGCAGATCTTAGCAAGAGGATTGAGATGTCTGAAGCTGAGTTGCAACGTGTTTGGAGTGACGAGTTGGAAAAGGATATTCATTTTCTTCAAGGTCTGTTGAATGATGCCCTGGTGGATCAACACACCTTCATGGAGTCCAAATCTCAATTTAAGTGGCTGAAGGATGGTGATAGGAATACGAGGCTTTTCCATACGGCCTCTAAGGTTCGTCGGTCTCTCAACATATTTAGAGTGACTCTGGAGGATGGCTCAGTATCTGATGACAGGGACATAGTTGGCAACAGGGCGGTTTCTTTTTTCCAAAATCTCTTGGGTGCCTTCTCGGTGAACCCTAGCAGGGATTACTTTGATGATATTGAACCTTCTCTCTCTATCATGGACAATGATCTCTTAACTAAGATCCCTAGTGCTGATGAAGTATGGAGTGCTGTTCAGAACCTGCCTAAGGACAGCGCCCCTGGTCCGGATGGTTTCAATGGTGGTTTTTATCAGTCCTGTTGGTCTGTTGTTGGGAATGATGTGGTTGATGCCGTCACTCTCTTTTTCAGAGGGGCTATGCTCCCGTCTTCTATTTCTTCAACGGTTTTGACCCTTATTCCTAAGGTCAAAAATGCTACTTCCCTTGATCAGGTCAGACCCATTAGTTTGTGTAATTTTATCCACAAGATCATTTCCAGGATCCTCAACGATCGGCTTCGTCCGCTGCTCTGAAGGATTATTGGGGAAGAGCAGTTTGGGTTTGTTCCTGGCCGCTCTATTCATCAGTGCATTGCCCTTGCTCATGATCTCACTTCTGATATTCACAAGAAAGTGCATGGCGGAAATATCATGGCAAAGCTAGACATGTCCAAGGCTTATGACCGTCTCTATTGGCTCTTTCTCATTCGGGCTCTCCGGGCTCTGGGTTTCAGTGAGGCGTGGTGTGATTTGATTTATAGGAACATCAGTAACTGTTGGTATTCTATAAGAGTTCGTGGGAAATCTTTTGGCCATTTCAAGTCTAATAGAGGGCTGCGTCAAGGTGATCCATTGTCCCCCTCGTTGTTTATTATTGCGATGGAAATCCTTTCTCGCAAGCTTAATAAGGCTGGCAAGATTGGGGGTGGTATCATGCCTTTCTGGTCTTCCAAAAAGGCTTTAGAGATAAATCATATCCTTTATGCTGATGATATTTTGATTTTCTCTAATGGCGGGAAGACCTCCTTTACGAAGCTTATGCGGGTGCTTGATGATTTCTGTGCTAACTCTGGCCAGGTTCTCCAACCTTCCAAGTGCAAGTTATTTTTCTCCAAGCACATTCAGAACTCTAAGAAATCCGAGCTTCTTAGGTTATCCGGGTACGCAATGGGGAGCTTCCCCATCCGTTATCTTGGCGCTCCTCTGTTCTTGGGGGCTCCTCGTTTGAGGTATTTTCAGGGGTTGGTTGATGCGGTTAAGGACCGCATTCAAGGATGGTCGAAAAGCTTCCTCTCTATGGCTGGTAGGATTACAATGATTAAGTCTGTCCTCTCCTCTATTCCCATTCACACGCTTTCAGTGCTTCCAGTACCGAAAGGCACCCTTGCTGATATTGAGAGGCTTATCCGTAGTTATCTTTGGAGTGGTTGTGACCAGGCCAAAAAACACTGGGTTAAATGGGAGACTATTTGTAGTGATGTGTCGGCTGGGGGGCTTGGCATCAGGCCTATTCACCATATGATGACAGCTCTTAGAGGGAAACTTGCTTGGAAGTATCTTTGCAATGATTCCTTGTGGTCGAAGCATGCTAGAAGCCGGTTCACGATTGGAGGGAATGGCTCTCATCTGTGGAGGAATATCTCTCCTTTCATTACGCACATTGCTATGGATTGTCATTGGAAGCTTGGTGATAGGTCGACTCCGACTGGTCTGTTTTGTCATAACCTTGGTCTGGAATGTCCGAAGCGGCTTAAGTGCAGGCCCATTAGGGAGACTCTTGCTAATCCTATTTTTCATCGTCTCTTCATGCATAACCTCAACCCTCGGATTTTTATGTCTATTAATGGTGCCATGAATGTGGATAATCCGGATAAGCTCATTTGGGGCAAAGATCCCGCGGGTATTGTCACTACACAGTCTTTTTTGAAAACCTTTGAGCCCTCCGTGCAGTATATTGGTCCCTTTGTTTATATCTGGCAGCAGTGGATTCCGCCCAAAGTTTCTTGCTTCTTATGGAAAATCTTACACTGTGCTCTCCCTACCAATGAGAATGTTAGGCGTGTAGGTATCCCTCTTGCTAGCAAGTGTTATTGCTGTGATACCCCGGATTGTGAATCGATGGAGCACTTATTTATCTCTGGTCAGATGGCTGATACTTTATGGAACTTCCTTTGCCCTCTGTTTTGTAAGCAGAGACCTAGATCTCTTAGATCTTTCTTCCATGATTGGGGGAGTTGCGTCATGTCTAAGAAGTTCACTAGCTTCATGGGCTTTGGCCTTGCTTGCCTTGGATTTTGGGAGATTTGGAAAATTCGAAATTTGAAGATGTATAATGATGCTGCTACTCGGTTCTCCAAATATGTTCTCCTACGGTGTGCTGCTTTTTTGGCCAAAGTTTCTCCTAGCGGCTGTACTTACGACATTCACGCTCGTCGTGTTTGCCATGCTTTGTGCATCGAGGCTCCTCAGGTCTCTTATTTCAATGTCTTCTGGAGCTCTTGGTCTCCTGCCTTGCTTGGTAACTCGTGTAATGTCGCGATTAATGTTTCAGCGGGCTGTTCTCGATTAGCCGCTATTCTCAGGGATAGTCAAGGGGACTTTATTTATGCTTTCAAAGTCACTTCCACTAACAAGCACTTTATTAAATGTTTGTTTCATATTATGAGTGACTTGACGAGTTTGGGCTTCCATTATGTCCGTTTACAGGTTTGTAATGAGGACGTTTCCTGTCTTGGGAGGGAGTCCGTGGTTGATAGGAATCTTCTTCCTGTGAAACGAAGGCTGGTCGCTGCCCTTCATAATGTTGCCGTTTTTAGGATCAGTTTCTCCCTTAACCTCCCAGCGGAGGTCCTTTGCTTCTCAGAGTTTGCCTCCATTGCTTCTTCATCGTTGGACTCTTTGCCGGATGCGGTTCAGATGGCTCTTAAGCAGGATGCATATCCTCACCCTTGTTCATTTCAGGATCAGCGTATCTTTATTTAGTCTTCTGGTTGTTTGGAGTCTCATGCTCCCCTTTGTCTAGGAAGGGCTGGGTTTATAACCTGTTCGGCGTTGTTTAAGATGATGTGTAAAATCATTGTCTTGCGCTTGAGGGTCAGGCCTTTCCTCCTTGTATTAGCCACGGTTCGGGCTATTCGGACCTCTTTTTTAATAAAGGTGCTGGCTCCGTCCAGTTTTAAAAATAAAAAATAAAAAAATAAAAATTAATAAAAGGGTAAAAATGTAATTCTAGGTGTTGATGATTCAATTAGCACCTTAATCTTTTATTAGATTAGATATGTATTATTATAAATGCGGTGCGGTTTTTTGTGCGCAGTTTGAAAAAGAATACCGCTTCCGCACCATTTAAATGCTGTGCGGTGCGGCTTCTAAAAATTTATTTTCTACTTTAATGCGGTGCGATTTCCGAATCCGCTTTTGCGATTTGGTGCAGACGGTTCCCGAATATGGTGCGATTTTTGCCCACCCCTTTGCAAAGTCATACGTTTGGATCGTGGAAATGGAAAAAATAATGAAAATTTTATTGGAAATTTTCTATTATAATTATTGCTATTATTTCTTCTTTGATGAACAATCAAACATCCGAGCTCATTTTTCATATATTTTCTTTCCATCTTAAATGTTTATCGTCACCAATCATGAGCTAAATCAAATCAATTTAAGAAGGTTAATATACCTTTTTCCACATCCTCCAATTATATCATTAAAATCACTAGCAGTGAATCCGTCGTCTCGACGGAACAGCGACGTGAGCAAATGTTTTTACATATATCTATATTCGATGTATATGCAGAACTTAAAAGACAACTTTTTTCAAAATGCACGCATTTTGTGAACTCCAAAAATTTGTGTGACAATTTACATCAAGTTGAGCTTTGAGTACATTCAACACAGTCATAAAAAGTTTGTAAAACAATCTGGTTCACATGATCACATCCCCTCACCAGTTTAAGGGAGCTCACTTTTAACATCATGTTACAGAAGTGTTGTGTATTGACGAGACGACGGTTAGGATGCCCCTCCAAAAACACCTTGAACTGTTCTCCAGTCGGGAGTCGGGAGTCGGGACTTCTGGCATTCAACACATCTGCATTGCAAAACCCAGCACCTCAAAAATCAAGACTCAATCTTTCAACAACACGAATCACAATGAAGGTACAAAATCAAGTTTTTGAAGATACTCATTTGAAATCAAGGACGATAACATACTAAAACTGAACCAAATTGCTTTTTTTCCAAACTCATCTCATCCAAAATTTCTAGCCCCAAAATTGAACTTTTCTCCGACTTCTGGGATTCAATACATCTGCATTTCAAAACCCAACACCACAAAAATCAATACTCGAGCATCTGACTTCCCATCATCCCAAAGGAAATTGTGTGATTTACCATATAATTATGAGCCTGCCTATAATCACCAGTGTGTTACTTATAATCATGTATGAAGACTTTAAATACACCTTGTATAATAAATCTAAACATTAGGAGCTCAATTTGCATACCTCTAGGAAACATAGCGGATGAAATCATCGATAGCAAAGTGGGCTACAGTGAGGTCAATAAGTTGACCGCAACTCCAATCAATAGCATGCCTCGCCAATATCTCAACGTCTAACCATAGATCCAAACATGGATCGAATTTCAAGTCGATTGACCTCCACTGGGACGGATCGCTCCTCCGCTCGCCCGCTCCTCCTCGAATTTGTTTGGTCGGCTGGGTGAGTTCCTTCGCTCCTCCTCGAATTCGAACCACAGGCCACAACGTCGACGCTCCTCCGCTCCTCTTCCCCTCTCGCTGTGTACTCCTTCATACCCTATTAAACGACATCAATGACCTAATTGAAATTCAATAAAACGACATCTAATTAAAATTCATTACAGGGTACAAGTGGAAATTCAAGTTTGATTAAACACTCGTTTCCTAATCTTTTATAAGAATATATTAGTTTTTTTTTTATTGTGGATACATTGCGTGGGTTATTCGTAGTTTTATAAATAATGTTTAGCAACTGAACTGAACTAATTGAACAGACTTTAAATTAAAGTCAAAAGAAAAGAATTTGAGTAAACGATATGTTGATATCATCAACAAGAAAACATATATATACTCACGTTGATAGCTCACACATGTTTAATCTTTTTAACATTTTATTTTAATAATGATGGAAGATTGGATAAGTTCCCAATTCAAGTAGTCCATGCATTCATGTAACTCCTAAACTTCACAACATAAAAAACGTAGTTATTCTCATCACACAATTCCACTCAACCTCTTTTCTCTCTCTCTCTACATCCTCTTCCCTTTTTAGCTTGCTCAATTTTCTCTTCAAGGTATCAATGCCTCTACTTTACCACCTCAACTCAACTCTCAACTTCTAATCGTCATCCTTTCAGCTATTTTATTGCTCCTTAAACTTCCTTAGTTCCTCAACAGGTAAATGGCAGGATATAACAGACCAGACGGTGTCGGTGCCGTACCGGAAAACGAGTATCTATCAGCTACTACAAGAACTCAACCCCAGGTGCAATCATCTCTCTCCCATTTTTACGATTCCTTGTTCATTAATAAATCAAAATTGTGTTCACATAATTAGTTAGTTTAAAATACACTTCTAATGACACAAACATAAGTTATTTTATTCAAATATTTTGTTATTGAAAAAAAATTCTGTTTAGTTTATTTTTGTTGCCACAAATCATCCACCATGGCTAATCCAGCCAGCTAATAAAAGTAGTGATACTTTAGGGTGACCGAATATTCTGAAACTAATGCTCCAAAAATAATGATTAACATTTCAAAGATAATTTTCAAATTTTCACTTATTCAAAAAATATATTTTGATTGCCTTAATAAAATATATTAAAAAATAGTGATATATTTTTCTTGATAGTACTCCCTCCGTCCCATCATATAGATTTCATTTGAAGTTTGTCACAGTTTTTAAGAAAATTGTGTTATGTGAGGTAAAAGTAGGAAAGAGAATGATTGAAAAGTGAATAGATTGGAGAGAGAGTGTAATTGTGAGTGGAAAAAATTTCAAATTAAGGAAAGAGGACTTATATTTTTAGACGTCTAAAAAGAAAATGAGAACTATATAATGAGACGGAGGGAGTACATATTTGAGTAGAACGATTTAGGAGAATAAAAATTACAGAGAAATAGGAAATACTAGGTTGTAAAGCTCAAACTCTAGCTAACAATCTGATCACTTAGGCTCTAAATGACCCTCTGACACCTCTTAAGTTTAGGTGAGATAACCTTATTAACCTCAACACGTGTCGTGTTCTTCCATGCATTTGTCAAATTAATTGCTCCTAATTCTAACTGCACCCCTTAACGAGTCTGCAGCCATTAATTTCCAACCATGTTAAAATCTATCCTAATAATAGGATAGTGTCCTCAACACACAAACATTTAGAATAATTTTTCGTCGCTAAAGCTCTGATTTTCATCGCTATAGAATAATAAAATAAAATAAAAATAAAAACAAAACAAAACAAATTTTCATTTGACAAAAATACCCCTCTTCATACTTTTATTTACACCACACACCATTCACACGTATTTGTTCATATTATTTCGTATTTGACCGTATTTGTCCGTATTTGTTTGTATATGACTTTATTTAAATGTATGTGATCGTATATTTAATTGTATTGAACCGAGTATTTGACCAATTTTTTTACATATAGTTTCTCATTCGGAATGACGGATTGTCACAAAATTAAAAATAATATAATAGGACTATATTCAAAAAATTAGAAATATATAGCATTCAAAATTTCGATTACAAGAATAGAATTATAGAGAAAAAGTTGAGAATCTTTATTAAAATTGAATTAAAACATGAAAAAAATTCATGTTGGGACGACGGATTTGGCACTTATAACTTTATATTTAAACAAATGCAATCAAAAGTTTTATCGCAATTTTTTGTGTGGATATATTGACAACATAAGTGTTGATAGAGCGACTGTAAGCTGTTGCAAATGAACAACTATCAGGTACAACTGGACAAAGTTGGAATGTCGTGGTTTGCTACTAATAAAAATAAATATTAGTAAGACTTTACATGATACCTTATTAAGACGGCATAAACCCGTTATCATTATAAACTCTTGATATTATAATTACTTAATATTCAAATATTTTTATTTTTGTTGCATTATAAAAAAATTGTTGTTGATAATAAGGTTACATTGGATACTCTATAATATTTAATAGAATGTCATTTAGTACATCTAAATCCAATCAAGTACAGATCGCGACTTTTCTACCCATCAATATTCAACTTTGTGCGTCATGATAATCCTCTCGACTTAATGATGATAAATTAAAGGGGTCTCGAGCACCGACGCATCAACACACTTCCACCTACATGGAGAAGAATCACAAAATACACAGCAACATTAGTTATGAGAATAAATAATATCAAATTTTGACACCTTATTCTTGAGATTCTAAGACAATAACTCAAAACTTCTTAACCACAACTATATTGCATCAGAGATTTGAATCCGCGTAGAAACATGGTTTGGTATGTTACGTCAACCATTTTTGACCCGCTGCGTTGGGAGCGCATCTATTATCTTTCCAGTAGCCCACGAGTTGGGCCGTTCATACTTCCTAAACGGTGACAGTTTGACAGTGGAGCCTTCTTGCCAACACATCTCACCTAGCAATTATGTAATATATCCATTGCATTCTTTTATACATTATTTAAAATAATTTATTTGCATTTTAATTTTATAATTTAAACATTACTTATCACAGATATCCCTATGAAAACTCCTCGGCTTTTATTTGATAACAAGTGTAGGTATCTGTCGTTCTGACGGAGATGAAGCCATGAACATACTTTGTTATTAATGATCAAGATAGAAGTTGTAGTGCTATCTCATGGCGTCATTGTAAATTATGTTATACATGATTTTATGTTGTTGACAATCTTCTACAAGAAGAACTTATATACTGTCTGGTGAGGTCACTCTGGAAAAGCTACATAAAATTGTCTATGAGTGAAAACATTTATTGAGAGGTAGATGCCAACTTTTCGCAGTGTCTGACCTTATTATTTATTGATTGTCATTACAAATGCAAGAGACAAAAAGTTCATACTTACTTTACATAAACTAACCATTCCACACAACTCAATCTCAAAAATGAAAATTGAAACCTAAACCTAAAAGAAGTCATTCCACACAACTCAATCTCAAAACTGAAAATTGAAACCAAACCCTAAAATAAGTCACAAAGAGAATCGACAATATTGCTTTTAGGATTTGCAATTTCAATCAATGAATTAGTTACATGGGGGTCGTTTGAGAGTGAATGGACAAATGAGGATGCGACAGACTGAAGACCACTGCAGACGAAGTCGGAGTCAGAGCCGACGGGCCGGAGGTTGGACAGGAAGTGAAGCGACCTGAGGTTGGGGGAGTTTGGACGCAGAAAGCTGATCAGAATCAACTGCCGTCGGCTAGGGTTGAGAATTGAGACAGATGCGGAATTAACTGGCGTCGGCTAGGGGATGCGTTGGAGGCCTGGGGTTGAATCATGATTTAGGATCATTGTGTATGGTCATTAAATCTTTTAGCGCCGGATTTTGCAGTTTCAGCGACGAAAAAGACTGAGGTTCAGGATACACTATTTTATTATAAAAAAATAGATGAAAAAGTCTGAGGTTCAGGATACCCTACTCTATTATATAATAAAAACAGATGAATCTAAACACTCTTTTTCATATTGTTATATACATGATTGAAATTTCATTTTTAATATTTACTGAAAAAACATGTTACATATACTTTTTATATAAAATAATACTATTATATTCACAATTATTATAAAATATTAAGATGAACATATTTCTTACGACGAATAATTTCAAAAAAAGAAAAGAAATCATCTAGTCATTTCGAAACAAATCCAACTGTCAAGAACTTATGCGCTACAAAAGATTGTATTTGTCAGAATGACTTAGATGCACCACACTAATTTCAAACGTTACATGTGTCATGTCATTCAATCTACGAATGCACCAAAATTATAAATGTACCCGATTGAACATTCACATCATTTTAATGTGTTATTATCACAGAACAACATTTTTCTCTCTCGCAATTTTCATTCTTGTTGGCTTTTGCTAAGATTACTTCAAAATCTGAAATATAAAATTGTAATTTTTTTCCTCGATTGAAGGATATTACAATTTGAGTCTCATAGAACACATAACATCTATGCTATATTACAATGCTGACCATATCTAACAACTCGGTAGAATATCATCTTGCACTTCAAGCACGACCACCTTGGGTACCTCACAGCTACTCCACACCGCAATCAACACATCACTGGAGCACGGGACGACCAACACATCCACGTCGGTACGGAAGTAAACCACCACATCCACACCTAGGTGAGACAAATAACCACATTCCCCACAACATAATTTGTTGTAATGAAACTTGGGATGTTATATTCCTAGTCAATCCTTAAAAGTGTGCCCTCCGTGTTCCAACAAATAAAACACACGTGCACGTTTACACACACCTTCAGTTCCAGAAAGCCAAAGCCCAACCGAAGACGACGACGAAGACGTCATTAGATTATCGATAAGGTATAATTTCCCCCCAATTTCCTGAACCCTAGAATTTTCCATCTAATTGCGTATTCTTTCTCAATCGGCAGATGCTGCATCTTCGTATCTGCCCTAAACCTAACAAGCAGCAACTGTTCCCTTCGATATCGTACGCTTGCTTAAAATGATCTGTTTCTTTGTGTTTAAACTGTATGCTTGATTCAGTTTTGTCGATAAGTTGATTGTTTGGTGAACAGACTGATTTGATTTGCGATGTTTATCGTTATCGTGTCAATTGTGCAAGTGGATTGATTTTGCTGTTATCATCGCCTTATTGATGAACTGTTTTGTTGGTGTTCCTCAAATTAACTTCTTCAGTTAAAGTCTGATACTTTCGCTTGGATTTATCAAACTTGGTTCGTGAATTTGCGATGACTTCTCTGGCGCAAGATCCATCAGGTATTTTTTTTATTTTTTATTTTTAGCTTCTTTTTATCGCACAGGAATGTTGTATTTTAGTCCATTAACCGGATCAAGGAAAATGTTGATATTTTGGACGTTTCCGATCTAGTAGCTGGAGACAATTGTATTTGTAATTTGTGTGAATTTCAAATTCATTTATTCTTCGATTGGATTGGGTAGTGAAGCTATTGCTTGTTGTAATAGTTTAGTATCTGAAACACACTCTCAAATACAGATAATAGTGAGCCCGATAAGCGACAGAATTTTAGCGGACCCCAAAATCATGCCACAGCTGGTGTTTTGATGTCTCGCGCTGGAGTTCCTGCTCCTGATATGCAATTTGCAATTCCCTCTCAACTTGGAATGGTATTTTACTTGTCTCCAAATTTTGCACCCCATGTTTATCCAAAGCACTTAACAAAATGACTATTATGTTTTTTGTTGATGTGATCAGATTTCTGTTTGTCGTTGCTTTTTTTTCTTCCGTTGCTTGTTCAATGGGTCTCACATGCCAACCTCCAGTAGTTTATATTTCTCGATTGAACCAGTATTGCATTTGTAGTTGTGGTTAATTTTTTACTTAAATTCTCATTGCTGCTTTTGTTATTTATTTTAGCCTCCAGGTGCATTTCCATATCCTGATCCATACTACAGAAGTATTTTTGCTCCTTATGATCAGGCTGCATATCCTTCACAGCCATACAGCCCTCAACCCGCGGTATCTTATTGTTAGAGTTCCCTACTACAATTCCAAATCATGTCATCATACTTTGGCAATAAACTATGCACTATGCCCAACTATGCATTCAGAAGTAAGCTGGCCATTAATTGCAGGTTCATATGCAGCTGATGGGAATGCAGCCTGCTGGAGTTCCATTGCCATCAGATGCAGTTGAGGAGCCTGTGTTTGTGAATGCTAAACAATACCATGGCATCTTGCGCCGCCGTCAATCCCGTGCCAAAGCCGAATCTGAGAAGAAGCTTGTAAAATCTCGCAAGGTAACATATTTTGTAGTTTTCTGGTCATTGCCAATCTGTTCGTTGCATTTTCTAGTGCAAGCCGGGAGGGAGGTTAAGGGTCTGTTCTTTTGACATGAATTGAAACTGAACTGAACATAAAATTTAAAATTAATTAATTAATTACATTTACATATTATTTTTAATTTTAAAAAATAG
>JAWWMW010081189.1:0-12822 GCA_035048345.1 Echeveria elegans
TTGTGAGAGTGAATTAATTGTCATAAAAGGAAATAGGAAGAACTTTAGGGGACACTCAAATAGGAAAGTAGGAAGAATAAAAGAGGACAGAGTGAGTAAGAATATCTTTATCTGCTACAATGGCAGTTGGAGTCTGCATAAACGGACATGGTCAAGCATATCTCATTTCCTATTGCATATCTCGTAAATGTTGAAGCAATCATCTTTTGTCTCACTAATACTCAAATGAGAGAGGACGAATCTCTTTTAAAACTTTTTAGCTATACAAATCAGGGTCCAGAGAAATATAATTCTGACAATCAAATTATCCTTCAGGTATTAAGAGCAAATATTAGTTAGAAAGTTTTATTATTGGTATTTTCATACAGAAAAGAATCAAAACTCCATTGAATGCTCAATTTTCCTTAAAACAGAGTCAAAGCTTTACTAAAGAAAAATGTAGAACGTAGACATATTATTGTACTATGTTTACGATACTATGTAAAAATGATAAGCTAGCATATGTTAGTTGTCACTAACTAACCTTGCAGTGTACCAGCGTCCAGCAGCCATCAGCATCTTCGTATATAGTGATTAGGCCCACACTAGATACAAATAGAACCCCTACAATAATGAAAGAAAATCGATTCAATTGTTCATTTTATATGTGGTACACTATTTAACTGAAATTATGTTACGGTCTAACTGTGGATAACATAAAAGAAAAAAAATGAATTACTAACAAACAAATAAATAAAAGTCATGATAAATGTATTCATCAGTTGAAGTAACAGTGACCTCTTCTTCTATGTTCCTTCTCTCTCTCTTTCATCTCTCCTCGTTGTTCATCATCATCCGCTTCTTCTCTCTCTCTTTCCTTTTCTTCATCAGCTCCTGCTCATCTCCTGCTGTTCTATCAGTTTCTTCAGCTTCTCCCCACCACCACCACCATAATAAATATAAAGCCTCCATTTTACAACTACGCAGCAGCAGTCGTCTGTCATGCTATCATCCTCTTCTCTGCCATCACCTTTGTTGTATTGCTTTGTAATTTGATTGTATTTTTTCTTTTTAAAAAATCAATTTTCGAAGTGTTTTCTCTATCTCTTTCTCTCTCTGCTCATCTCATCAATATCGTTGTCAATACCCAACACAAACAGCAAGCAACAAAAGCAAAAGCATCACTACAGTAACCCTGAAAGTGAGTGTCTCCGTCTCTTCTTCCTCCCCGTAAGTATCCTATCAGATTCAAATCCAGAGCCGTGAAGCTGATTACCTTGTTTTCATTCAGAGAGCGCTTGCTAGCTGCTATCGTGGAAACCGATATATCTCCAAACCCTCTGCAACCTTTCTACATCACACACTGTAGGTCTGTCTCTCTGATTCTCCAGACTTTGATTCAATCATGAACCATGTTTTATGATTTGGGGGATTTTAGCTACAAGTGTGAGGGTTTACTTGTGTTTTTTATCTGGTAGGTTTTTGGGAGAAGCAGATGAAGGTGGAATTATTAAAGGGTTTTTGAAACTTCTTGAGGGGTGGGAATTCTGTATATATGTCTCAAGGCTATCATCATGAAGATAATATTTATAGTTTCTCCAACGGATTTGAAAGATCTGAACAACAGCAGATCTTGAGAGATAAGCTAGGCGGAGGGTTCCCCGCACAAGATGAGAATTCTGGTGCGGGAATCCCTACCGTGTATGAGACAGCTGGGATGTTATCTGAGATGTTTAGCTATCCAGCTGGAGTATCCTCAGCTACGCAGCTTCTACACCAGATGGGTCCGCCGGGTTTTCAAGATCCCCGGCAAGCTCAACAGCCGGGGATTATTCAAGATTGGTACACCGACAGAAAAGACCCCAACATACTTGAATTCCGAGATGTGTCATCATCCAACTCGTTTCATGTTGATCAATATCAGCAAAGGCAACACCAACACCAACAACATCATCAGATATCAGCAACTAGTGTGGGGGATTCAGTGGCAGCAGCCATGCAACTATTTCTAATGAACCCTCAGTCAAGAACCTCATCTTCGCCAGGTCCAGCTTCTGCCCCATCTCACATGAACACTCTACAAATGCTCCTACCAAACAATACGAATTCCGGTCCATTTAATTCATGGGGAGGCAGCGGCGGGGGAGGTAGCGGTGGTGGTGGTGAAGTTCAAGGCCTATCATTATCACTAGCTTCCTCACTAGAGGCTGCAAAAGCTGAACAATTCTTCTTCACTCAACATCACCATCACCAACAACAGCAGCAGACTCTACATTTCAATCATCAAGTGAATAATAATGGCATATTTGTTGGACCATCAACGACACCATCCTCTTCCTCATTATCTGCCATGAATATGTTACGCAACTCCAAGTATGCGAAACCGACACAAGAATTGCTTGAGGAGTTTTGTAGCGTGGGTAGAGGACATTTCAAGAAAAACAACATAAAACCTAATAATCCCGACAAGGATCAGGCAGCAGCAACCACTAGTGGTGGCGGTGGAGCATCCTCATCATCACCGACCAAGGAAGGTTCTACAGCTCCTCCTCCTACCCTATCTGCTGCTGAAAGAGCTGAGCATCAAAGAAAGAAGGTCAAGTTGCTAGCCATGCTAGACGAGGCATGTAATCTCTAACTCTCTCTCTCTCTCTCTCTCTTGGATACTATTGGATATAATTCTTTTTTATATTTCTTGCTTACCTCCCTACCAATTTCCTAAACATTTTAAACATCATCTAGACATTTATTAATTAGAAGATTAGTAATGCCGGCAAGATGATCAATTCCTGGGACGATGGGTCATCAAAGTTGAACTTGTTACTTGGAAATTTAAAATTAAGTGTTGGTTGTGCAAATTTTTTAAGTGTCAGTTTTTTCTTGGAGGTGTGTTTGCTTCTGATGAGTTTGATTATGTGGTTGGTGTGAACACATATAGAAACAAAATCCATTTTTATGATTCGGGAAGATGACCAATTAACGCATCAAAAATATTTGTTAGTTACGCAATCCCCATCATCTCAACCATACTAGCTAGGGTCACATACATATTTTTAAATGAATATTTCAATGCATTTTGATATTGTATGCTGTATACTATAATACAACAGGTTGACTTAGTCAGCTGTTGCATTTTTTTATTTATTTACAAGAGCATAATAGTGAACAATCTAGTATCCTTGTTGTGTGGACACTATTGAAAAAAGGATGAGGACTAGAAATTTGATATTTTATTATATTTTGTTCTCTCCCATGAACAATCATATCAATGTGTCTACTGTAGCAATCATTGATGAGACTTTACTTGGGCATGAAATCACAGGCGTATTCAGTGTTCCTGTTAGTTTAAAATTCTGTTAGTTCCATTTTGTGCTCATTTAAGTGAAGCCCATCTTGTATTCAGAATCATTGGAAACCCTAAACCTAATTAGGATATTAAGATAGTTAGGATTGTTTTATTTGAGTTCTTCTTAGCTAAACCCACACAAACTATCTGTGTAGGTTGACAGAAGATACAACCACTACAGTGAGCAAATGCAGTTGGTGGTGAACTCATTTGACTTAGTGATGGGATTTGGCTCGGCAGTTCCATACACTTCCCTAGCACAAAAGGCCATGTCTCGCCACTTTAGGTGTCTAAAGGACGCCATTGCAGCTCAGCTGAAACATAGCTGTGAGCTGCTTGGGGAGAAGGATGCTGCGGCTGGTGGTGGGGTGACAAAAGGGGAGACTCCGCGCTTAAAGATACTTGAACAAAGCTTGAGGCAACAAAGGGCTTTCCATCAAATGGGAATGATGGAAACAGAAGCTTGGAGACCTCAAAGAGGCTTGCCTGAACGATCAGTAAACATACTGAGGGCTTGGCTTTTTGAGCATTTTTTACACCCGTAAGCAATCTAACCCTATTATTTTTTTCATAATCCATTTGCTGGTTTGGTTCGAAATTATAGAACATCTAAAGGGAGTAGAAATACTAGAAACTATGTATGTCAAAGTATTCTTGTGTACATTTAGGGTATATTGATATAAAGCCAAGAAATATTGAATACAAAAGCAGGTCAATTACGTTTAGTTCCAGCTTTATGCTTTTGTTGTATGATAGTCCGTATGAGTTCAAAAGTATACACTTTAATGTATAGCATGCATGTCTTTTCTCTCCTTCGTATAATTGTCTAATTCATTTGAACAGCTGGTAAATGCTTAGGCCTTATTCAATTTTGTTAAAACTCTATGGAACCAAGATCCAGGGATACTTATTATTTCATATGTAAAATGTCATCCAATCAACTTCTTGTATATAATCATCATTATATTCTGGTCAAGATATGACTGTGTCATTATGTTATCATATTGATTCATGTTTTTTGTACGGTGTATTGAATGCCCTTCGAAGTTGGAACTTATATTTTGCTAGGCAAAGAGACAAACTGTAGTTAGCTTTGTAAGCGTCTAAACTTTTTCACATGCAGCATTTAACAAATCAGAAACATAGAGAGTACAATATGTACATCATCATCTTTTAAAGACTCATATATGAGTGTAGATGATAGGCTGGGATTATAGTGGAAAAATAGTGACATAACATTGTGCTTCTTCTTTTGAACACAACATGCAATTAAGGTTATGATTGTGTAGTGTGATGTAGCTGATAGATTGTCATTGTTTGTTTGCGTTTGTCAGGTACCCAAGTGACGCAGACAAGCATCTGTTGGCAAGGCAGACTGGCCTCTCCAGAAGTCAGGTCTCACTTTTCCCTTTTGATAACTACTGTAGTTTAAATCGTTAGGATCAGTTAAATTGTCTTGATTAAGTGGTTTTGATACCATTTTTATGGTCAGTTATACCCCTGATAGGCTGTTGCTAAAAAATGCGTGTTTAGGGATCAGCTGATTATCGTATATAAAACCGTGAACACAGCGAGTTAGAGATAGGTTTGCATTAGCGATGGATGTCCACTTGTCCTCCATTGCATCCCAACTTTTTGTACATCAGTTCATTTTTTTTGAACATTTTGTTGAAAATACGTTACATGTTGATATGTACTCTATGTCGCATATTATGCAAAATGTAATGCATTTTTCCGTGTGCAGTGCGACCTGATACATTTTGACCCACATGCTAAAAAATGTGTAGCTTACCTCTCAAGGAATATGTAGGGTTACCGGATTTTTGGGATGCAATGAAACTCTAAATACACTGATTTGGACAACACAGTTTTCCCCATAGGAGTCGCCTTGCATTGCATCATTGAAAAACAAATTGAACCTTCATTAATTATCATCTGAAAGATTGCTAGATTACTCCCAATTCGTAACTATGAAACAGAAAACAAGTCACTGAACCACATGCTTGTACACAAACATTAACACACACGCAGGCATTAAAGCCTGTGGGAGTGTGGGGATCAACAGTTGTAAGTAGATAAAGTGAAATCAACAAACAACAGTGTGTTTCTTGGTGTTGATGTTAGGTTGTGTGGCTTGCTTTGCTATTCTCTGATCTGAACAACTTATGTTTATGTGTGCACAGTGATTATTACTAATGATGCATATTGTGGCGACCACAAGCTGCAATGAGTTTAGATCAGCTAGCATATTAGTGGCTTAGCGGATTTGCTACAAAAGCTTCGCACAAATTGGTTCTATTAGGGCTTCACTTTCATCATTAATTTTGTCGAAACTGATGGTTATTATATGAGAGATGATTTGAACATGAGTGAACTGAAGTAAACTTATATATATTTTTTATTAGAATTATTATTGAAACATTTATATAACAACGTCCATATTATTCATTTTTGGAGAGGGTTGCAACTTTGATTGATTTGCTTTAATTCATAGTTTAACAAAATGTGACACATGATCTATTTGATTGTCAAAGTGCTTAAGAAAATGGAGGATTGATGTTTATGAAATTAGATACGCAGTATATTGCTTGTTTGAGGTTGTAGCATGTAAACCCTTCTTGAATACAGTGTTCTTAAATTTTGTTTTACGTTGCATTGCATTCATGACACACTGAAATTGAAGCAGAAGCGTCAAATTTATGACACCTTCACTATTATTTGCAGGTATCAAACTGGTTCATAAATGCTAGAGTCAGGTTATGGAAACCCATGGTTGAAGAAATGTATCAAAAAGAAGCCAAAGAAGAAGAAGCATCAGATCAAAACCTAGAAAATACTAGCAACAAAAATAGCAACAATGACATGAATGATCAGAATGATCCCATCCATTCATCGTCGCGACAGCAAGATCCTCTGCACCATTACTCGGCCACCGAACAAGATCACACTAGGGCTTCATCCTCTCGTTATTTTCCTCCGCCGCATCAAACTTCAAACATGATCATGACAGCTGCTCCAGCCCAAAATTACTACCAACGGTTTCACGTTGAAATGATGGCAGCAGCGGATGATCCTCGTCGTAGGGAAAGTGGAAACTCTGCCGGAACACTATCTACCCCAAGTGGCAGGTACATTGGTGGAGGACCAGGTTTAATTAGGTTTGGGACCACAACAGCTGGAGATGTGTCCCTTACATTAGGACTTCGCCAGCATTCCGGTAACTTGCCGGAGAAAAATCCATTTTCTGTTAGGGACTTTGGAGGTTGTTAAAGGACATACAAATTGGTTACAAATAAGTAAAGTTTGATATAAACGCCACATTGTTGTAATTTGAAATATAGCTACTTGATGAAATACATAGTAATTAAATGATAATACAGCTTTTTCGTAGACACTAGACAGTAAATAAACAAAGCCACTTATAATGTCATTTATGCTTAGAAAAATTAACAACATGCAGGGTTGTTTTTAGGGTTTACTTGGAAAAAAAGACCTAGGTAGAGTAAAATATGGACTAGTTCATTCAATATCACAAGTTCATTCACCAAAATGGTCCAAGTAACCAACAACCAAATAATGGATTAGTTCATTGAATCAGGTGACATCCACAAAACAACAAAAACCCTAACAAAACATAGTCCCTCCAAACCCCTAGCGTATGCCAAAATCTAGCTACATCAATATACAACACCTAAAACAAGCATGTGAAAGAAAAAAATCGACTCATATTTACTTGTTGGAAAGCTTTTTGGATCCATTTCCAAATGTATCAAAGGGATCTTGCAGCTATAGAAAAATACAAACTGGAAGAGAGAGAATTGGGGACACATAAATTATTGATGCATCCATCTCTCTATCATTCCTGCTGCAACTGACATAGCTGCATATGTGTATTTATCATCAGATTTTGATCTTGTCATTTTGTGCAGTGATTGAGTAAGTGTTGCGTATTTGTGTCATCATCTAGTCCTTTTTTATCTCATTATTTTGTTTCACAAAACACAACTTATTTTTCTAAGTATATAAAATGTGTTGGACCGGCTTCATAGTTATAATTCAACACAAAACTTTTAATAAATAATGCTGATTTCTTCATAACAAAAATATATGTAGACAAAAACAGCTATTAACAGCTTAATTTTCTTTGAACAAAACATCTTTAACATTATTGTAAAATTTTCTCAAAGTCATTAAAGTTGAGTGTGATAATATGGTTACATCTCATTTTTCTGTTGACGAAATAAAGTGTTTTTTTATTTCTCTCATCATCATCAACATCATCGAAAAAGTATTAACACATGGTAACACCTGCCGGTGATTTCTACTTGTAAATCTTAAAACAATTATTATAATACATTGAAGCCTAGTTTCCTTAATAAAAATAGAAATTTCAAAATTTTGAGAATCGCATCAAAAGGAATAATTGAAAATAGTCAAATGTTTGTGGCTTATAAAATACAGGGTGTCAATGATCGATGATTGACTAGAGCAAGAATACGAAAAAACTGAGTTTTGAAAGAATCTTTTGCAAAAAACATATAAATGAAATATAATACAATTTGAAAAGAACATTGGCTTGTAAATAATTGTTTCATTGTATAAAGTGAGTGGGTTGGATTGCAGTCTTTGCAAGGCCTGAGAAGTAAAAGCCCGGACCACATCAAATTGGGGTTATCTGGCAGCCCATATATGTGTGTGGCCCAATGATCGTTTTTTTTTTAATAGACGGTTACATTGTGTATAATGAAAAATGTTTTTTTGGAGACAAGTATATTATCCGAGGAAAGAATGACATCATACAAGTTGTTGAATTTAATAAATGCAATGACTGAGATTATGATACGTGTATGAGAGAGAAAATATTAATTAATAACATTATCCATTACATTTATTATTTCTCTCTCATATACATGTCATAATCTCATTCATTGCATTTATTAAATCTAACGATTGAAATTATGTCTTTCTGTCCCCAGTTAATAAGTAGTCTCCAAAGAACCTTCATCTAAGTATAATATGTTGCTTTTAAGCGCGATCATGGTCCGCGCTCATACTCTTAAATTTTGCTGCAACTTGCGAAGAAGATGATTTTGTGTTTACGTGGCATATTAAGCATTTCGCGCTTGAGTTCACGCAAACATCCTGTGTTCAAAATCCCGACCTTCAATAAAAAAAAGATTCCTATTTTTTGTTTTTCATTACTCCCGCCTTCTCCTATTTTTCGCATTTCATTCCCCGAGCAATGCTCGTAAAATTATGTCGTTTGGATAAATTTAACAAACTAATATACATTGGATACAATACAACAGATGTTAATTAAACACTTGTCGCGCACACTTATCTCCTTTACAAATCACCTGTTGGAATGACCGACAGACGATGACTTCGACATATAGAGCACAAGGCTTCCATTAAGGAGAAAAAGAACCGCCATAAACAAGTTTGACAATAGGGCAACAAGCGTATGGGAAAGCATGATTCGGTAAATTCCGATTTATCGAAGTAAAGTAATCTTACCGAATCAATTCGTTTGGTAAATTTTGTAAACGGTAAACTTAGTAATTTTATTTCGGTAACTTCGGTAAATGAGTTCTGTTAAAAGAATGAATTTCTTGGTACTTAAATAAAAAAAATTATATTTTTATTTTTATCTACAATTAATTTGATATTATCATAAATAAAAATAATATCATTTTTAGTTCGATAAATTCAGTAAAATAGTAAATTTACCAAATATTTTGTCCTAAACAAGCGAACAGCAAGCCTCTACGAAGGATGAAAACGAAAACCCCACAAAAGTGAGTAGAATATAATAACGCAAGTACATCACAATCAGCTTAGAACACGGACCAAATAGACACCTACACATAAACCTTTAGACGCACTCGCGACAGTGACCATCATTCTAGAACCAGAACATTCCACTTTGTTTTGAAACTGACACTTTATTTAATTTTCCTTCTTTAGGAAATCGAAAACCTGTTCAGCTCAATGACAACATATTATTGTCGGCAACACTCGCATTGGGTGTGGGAATGAAAAACAAAGCATTGGAGAAAGTAAAAAAAGGAAAAAACAGCAATAATAACTTCACTATTTCAATCTTTGAACACAAACAAAACGACGCCATCATATCCATAAAATCCTGCAATTCGACAATTGAAAACAACATAACCTTTGTACGAAAAAAACCTGTTTATGGGTAGTCATATGTGCCACACTAACTTCCGGAAGGGACGAAGCCATCAAGCTGAGTTGCGAGCGTTGGTTCAGAATAAGGCCTAATGAAAGTTCTTCGCCACCATACCTCGAACGCTTTTTGTAAATTAGGACAATTGTTGTCACCTGCCTTGAGAAAACTTCCAAGCCATGAAAGCATAATTCTTTGCTGGTCTTCTAATGGCAACGTCAAAATGGTTCTTCCAATACCTTCCTCCACGATTTTCCGATCAAATGATCTGCACCCATGTCGTAGCCAACTGTAATCGTGGATTAGTGGCTCTAACCAGGTTTGTAGGAGTAATTGACGAGTCTCTTTTGATGGTAATAGCTGTCCTCTGCCTATTCCAACGAATAATCTTGCTGTTATGCAACTTGCATGATGACGGGTGGTAATTGGAAGTTTTGAGTGGAGAGTCGCAATTTCTTGCTGGCTAGCCCACATGTCCGCAAACTCCTCAGCATCTTGCTTATCGGCTAAAATGTCAAGTAGCCACGAAAGATTGTCAGCATCAAGAGTTATCTGCTTGATTAAGCGTTCTTTGTCAATGGCACTTTTTTCATTAAAGTCTGGCTGGGACGCTATCCTGAACGTCGACAGTAAAGAATCTAAGCAGCTTCGGCATGAGGAATAGACAGACTCATTGTATAGGCCAGCGGTAGAATTTTCCTGGCCACGGACATTACTGTTTTCTTTAAGGAGTTTTAGAACAACGTTTTTCATCTCACGTCGTCCCTTTTCCTCATTTCCTTTTAGAACGAGTTCCATAATGTGTGACAACGTGTCATTGGGAGGATCGGCAATGACGGAAGCAACTCGTTTTAATACTGGGGTGACCTTAATCCCCTCATTTTGGAGGCGCAAAACAGATGCAACCACTTTCTCTTCATCGTCCCCGACCCATGGTACAGCTTCCAAGTACGCCAAACATGACTGAACACATGCACTGAAGCCAAATTGTTGCGCAGCCTAGCCAACAACACAAAATGAATATTCTCATACTGTTGAAAAGACCATTAAATACAAATGATGAAAGAAAATAAAAGTACACAAACGCACAAAAATCCCCTGAACCTATCAAAAATAAAAATTTCAAGCTCGACAAAAAATTAGGTGAATAGCCACATAACACAGTGTGACGAGCTTTAATAAGTCAAAACCTAAATTACAATAAATAAGCATTGCGGCAAAGTTGGTTGGCCAAAACTTTGCTAAACTTAATAATTCCCCTGTCCCATTGGTTATGTAATGTCCAAATCAACAGTACTATAATACACTATAATTTTCATACCCGCAATGTTGAAGCTACAAGAATATTCATTCAATGCTATGAATTATTGTCGAAAGCACATCTAATAATCCCTTCGTAAACTGTAAAGCACAAAAAATGTTGCAAAAACCGATCCAATCACAGAAGTACTAAGAAACTAGCTTTACGAATTTAACTCTCGGCTATTTGCAGACTACTGCATGTTTGGTTTTGTGTAATTTATAAATTTTGTGTACTGTAAAAAATTATTGTATGTTACCTTGAGAATTCGGAGCACGCGGGGGACGCTTTGTTTAATCAACCGCTGCTTTATTTCTTTACAGTACATTAATCCCACCGTCTCAACGTAAGTTTCCACATCTTCACAATCGTCAAGTTCGAAATGTGGAGAACCTGAAACTGTTTCAGAAAGTTTATTTGCGAAAAAACTACTACTTTCCATTAACACGTTTCGGTGAACACTCAACTTCACGGAAAAACCCTGCTTCCCAAGCAAAACAACTTTCATATCAGTTGTACCAGGCTCACCAAACTCAATCGCTACCTTCTTTGGAACATTCTCTATCTTTGGTTTCGGAACCACCCTCTCAGTAACAGGGACGGTGGTATTAACTATTCCAGTCATTTCCTGAATGGTGCGTGAATCTTCAGCAGCTACTTGCGGTCTAGACGGTTCAAGCGGCGACTGTTTCTTCCGCGTAGTGGTTTTTAACGGGGGCGTGGATGATGATTTCTGTTTGTTAACGGAATTCTGAGTTTTCAACGCCTTCTGAAATGCCACAGGAGACGGACAACACCAAAACCCTTCAGGAGTAATAGCTATAGGCACAACATTTCGTATCTTAGTCTGACCATGTTGTCGAACCTCTTCCATATCCGTAAAATCCAAATCCACCGCCAAATGAACCCAACAAATTCAAACAAACCTGACCAAAGTTTAAACTTTAAACATCAACGGATCTACCACATCATCAAGTCTTCCTGAAAGTCAATGCGTTGCATAAATCAACTAATGGAACAAAATTTTTGACTAAAAAGTACTAAAACCAAAAACATCAGACAGCAACATCGTCAGACACACATAAATCCCCAAAATCCCAAATTGGAATATTGACACAAGAAATCCACACAAGTTCACAACTTTTCTTCAAAACATGAAGTCAATAAAACCAACTCCAACTCTTATCAAAACCCTAATTGATAGATTCACTCACCAGGAATTGATTGAAGAATCCGAAGCAGAAGTGAGCTGACATTGACAAAAGGGTGTTTGTTAATTGTGATAAAAAAAATGTAATGATTGAAATTGTGGATTGGTGTCACGCGTGAAGAAAGGAACAAAAAAACAGTAAAGAATGAGATTGAGATGAGGAAGGAGTGAGTGAAGAGTTGCTTGAGTTTGGTATGGAATGGAAGCACAAGCACGCCCACATAAACTGAAAAGTGGGGAATCGAAGAAATATAAAGTTTTGGGTTGTGGGTCGTGCTGGTCTCGTTCGATTGATGATGTTGTTGTTGATGATGATGAATGATGCCCCAGATTCTTTAACAGAGTGCCTCTCTCCCTCTGTCTTTTATGGTATTTGTGTTCTGTGTTTGTTTGGAAATTAAAATGAGATTTACAAATATGGAATTACAAAATTTTACTAAACAATCTACTAATGTTTGGCTATAATAAAAAGGGAGAGGATCGGGTATAAAGTGGATAAAATATATAAATTGTTAAGAATTTAGTTTGTCATCAAAGGCTAATATAATAGATTAATAGTTGATTTTTAGGGATTTAAAAATCAAATAAAATAGAAAATAATGAAATTAAATGAGTTACTAAAGTTATGGGATAATATTACAATCTGAATGTTAAAACAATTTTACAAAATAATTAATATAATTCATTTAATCTGAAATACTAAATCTAACCTTTAGTAATTTATTACTAATACTTTTTTTTTTTTTTTAAACCTAATTATCGTTGGATCAAAAAACTAATGGCCTAGATCTCTTTTT
>JAWWMW010081208.1:0-12819 GCA_035048345.1 Echeveria elegans
CTTAGCAGGTATTATAAATTCAATTTGAGCGTGCACAGCGACGCGCGTTTCAAATATCTCATACATATCTTGTTGCAATTCATTTTTACAAAACTGGATCACAAATCCGATGTCGTAATACTAAGAAAAAAATATATTGGAACATTAAACAAAAAAAAGTAACTTATATTTGAAATATTGAAAGATATGATGTTATTTTTTTATTAAAGTAAAAAAGTGAAATGTTTATATGGAGAAACGCAAAATTAAGTTAAGTGGTAATCCCTCTCCAAAAGTAGCTCACCGGCTAACACTGCATTTCTTAATGGCAATTCAACACGTAAGACTTTTATATGTAACTTAATATCATTCCATCAATTTTATTTAATATCAATTGAAAATAATATTTCAGAGTTGTATGCTGCTATCAAAGACATCTTCTTGTTCTCATAAACTATGAGTAATTTAGAAAGAGAATTAAAAGAAACAAATCTATACAGAATATAATGTTTTCATGTATCGACTATCGAGATTTCAAATAATAATTGTACGTAATTCTCATATTTATAGTGCTATTATGTGCTAAGTATTGAAAAGCAAAAGTCTCAGCAAAATACAACCAAAATGGAATTCAATTTATTATTAATCAAAAAGTGTGTTAGAAATTCGAATTGAGTTATATCAACACAAGAGGAAGCGTTCGTCGTTCCGACAGTATGCGTCAGAAACATGTATTTTCAGTTTCGATGTCTCCATTCGATTCACTTCAAACTTTCAAATGTTTCCCGTTCCACTTTTAATTTTTTATTTTTAATTGGAGAAAATGGTATTATGAATGAATAATGTATTTGATTATAAATGACAAAATCAAAACTGAAAACACCTATTTGATTACGGATCCTACCGTGTTATATAATAGACTAGATGGACATCCGTCGTCGCGCGACGGGAAAGCAGTTGGAACAAAAATAAAATGGGAATTATTCGATATTGATTTCGTCATCCATCAAATACGGCCAATACTGTGTTAGTAGTCGGTAAAATACAGTCAACTACGCTCACGCGTCATCCCGAATGTGAAATCTATCTAGTTAAATACGGTCAATAATTGATCAAATGTTCGGTCGAATATCATAAAGACTTTGTTAATAATCGATAAAATACGATCTAATACGCTCATTCGTCATCCTGATTTTCGAATGTGGAATCTATCCTATCAAATATGAATAACAGTTGGTCAAATACGCGATCATATACAGATTTGATCAAATCTACCTGATCAAATACGATCAAATACACGGTCAACACTTGATTGATGGTATGATTTGCAATAAATGATAGAAGACGGAATATTTTGGGCATTTGATATTTCTATTATATTTATAAAATAGATAATACGATAATAAGAAAATAATTATTTCCTAATAAATAGAAGGAATAACTTAGTAATATTTTGACCAGTAGGAGTGGTGGGGCACAGCTTATAAATATAATAATAAAAATGAAAATGAAAATGAGAGAGAGAGAAAGTGTTTAACGTTTTCGAGACGGTGACGAGAAGCCGAGCCAGCGAGCATCTGCTTCCAAAAAATGAGATGCTTTCGCAGCTCCTCAAAGCGCACTCACGCCCCCACCAACTGCGTCGGAGTAAAGCGTATAAACGACGATCAGCCTCAATTCCGTCCTTCAGGTATTTATTTCTCTGTTTTTCTTTTTACCTCTAAAATTCTAGACGAAGCTTTTGATTGACAAATGTCGGAATCTTGTTATTTATTCCATTACGCCTCCGCATGTTCCGCCCCTACCGAGTCCGTTTTGTTGATGTGACGCTTTCGGCGACTTTTTTTGGGTTTTTTTGTTTAAGCGATTGTCTGCGATCGTCTTTTTTTTGTTTCGTTTGAAATTTTGGTTTAGCTGATGTTTCTGTTGTGGAGAGTTTAGGTTTATGATGATGATCGGTTTTCAAGTCACGTGTTGTTGAATGGAAATGTGAATTGGTTGATGGAGGTGCTATTTGTGGCTTCAGTGTTTGTTTGTGTGTTATAAAGTTGGATTTTTCCTTCAATGCGTGTGTCTGCTTTTGGTGTGTGTTTAAATAAGGTTTTAGAACAAAAGAGCGACAATGATTGTGTTATTGTTCATTTCTGTGGATGAGGGAGTCATTGTTGAATTGATGGAGTCATGGTGTCAATTAGCATATCCATGTGGGGACTTAGAGATGATGGTGGATTTGCAGATGATTTTCTTCTTCTTTTAGTCGTGCATATGCCTTATTGCTGACCTTTGATTGATATATTTTTTTCTTTTCTTTTTTTGGGGTTAAAGTGAATGGATGCCAGGATGTGAAGAAGGAAGATGTTGAGGCTGGAATCGATGGAAAAGAGAATGATCTTATAAACGCATCAGCACAAAGATTTACTCTTAAAGAAGTTGCAGATGCTACAGATAATTTTAACCCAGCCAGTTACTTGGGTGAGGGAGGATTTGGAAAAGTTTATAAGGGTTACTTGGCCAGAGTGAATCAGGTTTGTTTCTCATTTATATCTGATTATGAATGCACTGTTTATATATAATTGCACATTTGTACTCTGGCTGGGTTGCTAAATATGGTTTTAATTACCATTGCCTGGTAGATTTTTGAATATTTTTAAATTGTTTTTGCTGAATATTGTTGTATATTCATCATCAGTGACCATGTACTTCGTTGATTCACAGGAGGTTGCTATCAAGCAACTGGATCGCGATGGACTGCAAGGAGCTAGAGAATTTTTGGCTGAAGTGGTCACATTAAGTTCTGCAGACCATCCCAATCTTGTAAAATTGATTGGCTATGTTGTTGCTGCCGACCAAAGACTATTAGTATACGAATATATGCCTCTAGGGTCTTTGGATCGGCATTTGTTTGGTATGTGATTTCCAAGCTACTGGCTAAATGTCATACCTCGATCAATTTCATGATATTGACATTTTGGTTTCTGTTTGTTAATGTAAGAGTTACGTCCTTGGTCTTCCTTTATTCATACGCTCATCAATAGCAGATCTTACGCCTGATACTCCAAAGCTCGACTGGTATACAAGACTTAGAATAGCTGCAGGCGCAGCTAGAGGCTTAGTGTATTTACATGAAAGGATGACCCCGCCGACGATATATCGAGATTTGAAATGCTCAAACATTCTGCTAGGGGAAGGATACCACCCGAAATTTTCTGATTTCGGTTTGGCCAAAGTGGGACCTTCGGGTGACAATACGCACGTGTCTACTAGAGTGATGGGCACTTACGGGTATTGTGCACCTGAGTATGCCATGACTGGGCAACTGACTTTCAAATCAGACATTTACAGCTTTGGAGTCGTTCTTCTGGAACTAATCACTGGCAGAAAAGCAATTGACACCACAAGACCTCGGAAGGAGCAAAACTTAGTTGCTTGGGTGAGTAAACCTAATTCTTTTTTTTTTGTTCTTAAAATTTACGTTTGTTATATACCTTTTGGATCATTGAGCAGTCTAGAGGTGTTATGTGGGTTTAGTTGTATGGCTTTGTATATCGCTCATCTTTTTGTGAAAGAATGCACCTTTTTTTACTATAAATAAGGATAACACGTGGTGAAATGCGCTTCTGCCTGTTAATAATATTCCAAATTAGTGCTCGTAATTTGAGATTGTCATAGTCCATTTTCTCCTTCACCTATGATAGCTTTTACTGCTTGATTGCCGCGCATGATGATATCTCCCCACACAGTGCTCTTTGGGTTTCAGATCATATAGTCAATTCTGATGCGCGAATGATTAATTTGCCATTTTAGGAAAAAAATCGGCTCTCATACACATTATAATTGCCACATTTAGCTAAAGAACGCTGGCTTTTTGCAACATATGTGTTCATCCCTTCTATCTCTGTGATTAGTTTGGTTTACACTGAAAGATTTATCTCAAAATGGTTTTCAGGCACGCCCATTATTCAAAGATAGAAACAACTTTGTTATGATGGCGGATCCACAGCTTGAAGGTCAATATCCAAAAAAGCCCTTATTCCAGGCTCTTGCAATATCTGCAATGTGCATTCATGAGCAACCTGCGAATCGTCCAGCCATAGCTGAAGTAATGGTTGCCCTAGATTTTCTTGCGAAACCAAGACATGATAGACCTTCGTCTCCATCATGCTGCAGTTGAAGTTAGTGGAGGCAGAGAGATATCTTAGTGCTCGTAAAGAAATACAGGAGGAATCAGAATACTTTTAGAATGTTCATTTAATCTGCCTCCCATTGTACATGTTAGCCAACTGCTGATCCTTTTGAAATGTTCAGAATGTCGAATGCTGGACAGTCCTTAAAACTTAAACACGAACAGTTGGAAGATAACTCGTGTTTTTTGCATTTTATTTCTTGGTAAATTATTATAGTCCAGGTCTCGCCTATCAACCCGTTAAAAATGCAAGCCATATTCCGCATTTCCGCAACCCAACTCATCTCAAATCAGTCAGGAACTTAGTTTCGTCCTCAAATCGAATTAAGGTTTCCTTGTAGTGTTCGTTGTATCAGTTACATATATGAAGAAGAGATGTGGTCCGCAGCCACGCTCGGTTTAATAACGCAGTTCGTGTTATTTCGGTTCAGTTCTGCAGAGGAATCCGGTTATGTAAAATTATGCCTTAGGGTTGGGGCAGATCATGTGATTGTCAGAAATTCAGTATGGACTTATTATCTTCACTCTTCTTGTTTACACAGCTTCACCAATGATGAAACTGCCATTTAACCACATTGCCAGGAGGATATTTATTTCCTGTCCTTTTCGGCACAGGTATCTACCTACTAGACTGAAAATTGACTGCTAGCATATTCCGGTTCTCATACACAGCTTCACCAATGATGAAACTGCCATTTATCATTCAACTTAGCAATGTGGGACAATTAATCAAGTGCTATACTTCAACACTATGACCCAACCAATCAAGATTTACTTCTTGCGAGGTAATCTGTTGTTTGATTTATTTCCGATCAGCACCACCTTGTGTCCAGGTGTGGGTTGATGAGATCTTGATACCCTGAGCCCGTGACCGGATAATGTTTTCTTTAAGTTTATGCTATGCATCCATCACATGGCCACAGCCCTACCACATGGTGGGTGGCCTCGTGCTCGTCCCCTCATTGTCCTACATGTTTTTTCCCCCTTCTCTCCCTCTTATCTACGCTGCCAAATATCGTCCTTACTTAACCACGGGTATTTTGCAGTTGTTCGCCACCTAATTTCTGATTCGTCGATACTATAAGTTGCCACTGCTGCTTTTTTGCTATGCATGAGTGTAACAAAGTTGATTTCCTGGTACTTTTTTCCTATCTACCCGGGGGACTATAAAAAGATTGTATTTCGTAATCCTTTATTGCATGTTATAATCAAGATCACAGCAACACAAGACGACGCATTCTCCAAGGGGGGGCATAGTTATCTGCATCCCTCACCACGCTTGAACAGTTTGCCCCCATATCTCCCCATCAAACATATGTTCCTCTTGCCTTTGTTTATTTGCTGCTGCCAGTCTGTATATATCAACATGATGAAGCTCTTTCTCTGAGGAGGTGGATCTCAGTTTATTTGATTCTATAATTGCATCAAGAACAGTAGCCATGTGAGTGTTCTCAGATGCAGTAGGGAATGGCAAAATCACAACCTTTAATTTTCCGATATTCATTCTCTTCATTTTACTTAAATAACCTACTTATAATTCTTTATCCATCTCCTTTTGCTGTTAAATAGGCCTCTCCAATTCCTATCTTTCTATTTCAGTCTTGGAGTCTATGTTCAGATTCTTTGGACATTTCTTTGCCAAGATTGATACTGTAAGGTACTCTCACATCTTAACATTCATTCTGCTTTGCGTTAAAACTCTACTGATTACAATTTTATTTTCTTATATGTAACTAAGTTCAGTAATTTGTTAAATGATATTTATAGACATTTCTATACATGTTCTGTTGTTGCCAAGTAAGTGTTTGGTGTGGTTTGTCAACGTTTAGCTATTCTGAGTCCACCTTCATAAATGGAATCCTTGTGACGTGGCTACCTTGTGTACACTGTGATTAAGTCACTGAAAGGGATGTCATTGAGAGTACTGAGTACATCCCTATAATTCCGGTACATATGGAGCCTGATGGAATGAATGTTTTCGATCACTGATACAGTAGTTCTGTCTGTGACTTTGCAGCTATGGAATCCTCTGACAAGTTATCCAAAACACTCCAACCTCCTCATGCCAGCAGGGATGCTCGAGGATCTCTTGAAGTCTTCAATCCTTCAGCCACTTACTCAGGCAAGTCTACCGCTGATCCAGCTTTTCGCTCTCAGCCCACATGGAAGGCTCTTTCTGATTCACGCGGTGGCCAACAGCTGCCTGACGAAGGCAAACCAAAAGAACCTATCACATCATGGATGGCGTTGAAGGATGGTTCATCAAGTTTTCCTGGAGTTGCTGGCACCATCGTCAAGCCTCTTTCCCCAATCATTCATGAGGAGAAGTCCAAGCATCCTGTGGCAGGAAGCGAAGTTGGTGCAGCAGAGCAGAGGGCTGCTGAGTGGGGGCTTGTGCTGAAGACTGACACTGAGACCGGGAAGCCACATGGTGTTGCAGTCCGAACTTCAGGAGGGGATGAACCAAACATCAACAAGCCTTACGAGACATCAAGAAGGAACTCTGGAAATTCAGTTCGAAGTTCTGGCGAATCTTCGGATGATGGAATGACCAGAGAGAAGAACTACTCCAGAGTATCTAATGATCTGAAAGATGCATTGTCCACTTTCCAACAGACTTTTGTGGTGTCCGATGCTACTAAACCTGATATTCCAATCATGTACGCGAGTGCTGGTTTTTTCAAGATGACTGGATACACATCCAAAGAGGTCATTGGAAGGAACTGGTAAACTTATTTAGTAGCAAATATCATAAACTAAGTGGTACTGCTACGTTGAGACCTCAATTAAGACCAATCTATTGGTGCAGTCGGTTTTTACAAGGATCAGGCACAGATCCGGAGGAGCTAGCCAAGATTAGAGAAGCATTGCAAGAGGGGTTGAGTTACTGCGGAAGGCTGCTAAATTATAAGAAGGATGGTACTTCTTTCTGGAATCTTCTAACAATTGCACCCATCAAAGACGAAACTGGGAAAATACTCAAATATATCGGGTTTGTGTCCTGCTACCTTTCTAAAACATGCATGTGGTTGCCTGTTGTTGATCTGTATTCCATAACTAGAAGCATGGTTTCAGGGATTATGAACGTGTTTCGCGTTCTTTGATAACTGATGTTTTGATGAAATGTGCAGGATGCAAGTGGAGGTAAGCAAACACACAGAGGGTTACAAAGAAAAGGCGTTTCGACCAAATGGACTACCAGAGTCCTTGATTCGCTACGATGGTAACACTCTATACTAGTTTCTGACTTTCTTTCTCATCGCCTGCATAAGCAAATAACATATGTTATACACTAAACTTACTTCAAAATGACATATACAGTATTCGCTAGTAAGGTAGTTATCTGACACCAGAATAATTTGATCATTATGTTTCTTACAGCACGGCAGAAAGAGATGGCTACAAGTTCAGTTACCGAACTTATTCAGGCAGTGAAGAGGCCAAGTTCACTAAGTGAATCAACAAAACGCCCGTTCATGAGAAAATCTGAGGGCAGTCTATCTGAAAATGAAAGAAGCGAAGCCATAGAAAATAAACAAACACCAGAAAATGGATCCCTGCCTAGACGCTTTTCTCACACTATCAGTAGGACGTCCATGCAAAGCATTGATGAGTTTCCAGACAAGAAGCAGAAAAAATCTAAGCGCCTTTCTTTCATGAGGTTGACGATGTCCTACTTATTTAGGTATTACTCGTTTCTTTTGTTACCTCTTCCATTTTAACGTTATTTTCTTCTCTTTACAAAGGATGATGCGGAAAAATCAGTCTAGTTTTGAGAGCTTTGAGGACAGTGTAGCAGCGGATTACTATGGAAATAATCATGATCAAGACGATGACTTTGATAATGATGACGACAGGCCAGAGAGTGTTCATGATGTGGTGAGACGCAAGGAAATGAGAAAGGGTATTGATCTTGCAACTACGCTTGAACGTATTGAGAAGAACTTTGTCATTACTGATCCCAGGCTCCCTGATAATCCCATTGTAAGATCTCTCGTCATATTGACTATGGAGATGGAACTCAGCCTATTTACTAAAATCCGTTGTGCCTTAAAATATGAATGCAGATATTTGCATCTGATAGCTTCTTGGAGCTCACTGAATACAGTCGCGAGGAAATCCTTGGAAGAAATTGCAGGTATCATACAAAAATAATTACCTTTATAAATTGTCTTTTAGGCGAACTTCTTTTGGAAATATTTAGAACTACGGCTCTGGCAAACTTGTACTTAAAGCAATTGTCTGTAACTCTTTTTTTTGCATGATAGACCACTGAAAAAGGTATATAGTAGCTTAATGTTTTAGCACTGTAATGCTGTGTACAAGTCTTCTCTACAAACATATGTTTCTTGACTGGATGAGCCTCCTTGTAGATTTCTTCAAGGTCCCGAGACAGATCCCACTACAGTGCGGAAGATTCGGGATGCAATTGATAAACAAACAGATGTCACTGTGCAGCTCATAAATTACACAAAGACAGGTATATTTGGTCTGTAGTGAGTTGTCATAACAAGTCCTCCTCGCTTGCAAAAGCAAGTTGGGTATCGTTTAACACTGATGAATTTTCACAGGGAAAAAATTCTGGAATGTGTTCCACTTGCAGCCTATGCGTGATCAGAAGGTATCAACAACATATCATTTGAATAAGTGCTAATAGATTGCATCTTACCCAAACTTTGTTGGAACCATCCCCTTTTTGACTGGGCGCAAGTAATGCTACATCTTCTTTACAAAACAGGGGGAAGTGCAATATTTTATTGGGGTACAGTTAGACGGCAGTGAGCATGTGGAGCCACTTCACAACTGCATACCTGATGCAACTGCAAGAGAGAGTGAAAAGCTGGTACGAAAACGTCACTGTTTGCAGTTTCAGTTACTATTTAAGCATACATTTGTTTTTTTCTTGGACTTGTATGTGTATATGAGAGTGGTCATATAATACCAAATTTTCAATTGCTACATCCTTCTTTATATACTTTCAGGTTAAAGAAACTGCAGTAAATGTTGACGATGCAGTTAGAGAACTTCCAGATGCCAACACGGTAATGTGTACGATGTGCAGAAAAGTGGGAAGGTTTAGAATTATGATTCTGATGGCTTGTAACTTGAAATGTACAGAACCCAGAGGATTTATGGATGAATCATTCTAAGACGGTTTCTCCAAAGCCTCATAGGAAAGACAGCCCATCTTGGCTGGCCATACAGAAGGTATAAAATCATGACAGAAAGACTCTACCTGATATATATATTTTTAGCATCAGTGATTTTGTACTGTTGGTATCTTACATAAGCCTAATGATGCAGGTTTTGAGTTCTGGGGAACAACTTGGTTTGAAGCACTTCAGACCCATAAAACCGTTGGGCTCAGGAGACACCGGAAGGTTAGTTGTTTGACCTTGGTTGCAGGAAAAGTGTTTTTTGTCCTTCGTATATGTTTTTTTTTTCTTTCTTTTCTAATTGTAAACGTTGGTGGCAGTGTGCATCTGGTGGAGTTGTGTGGGACAGGTCAGTACTTTGCTATGAAGGCCATGGACAAGAATGTCATGCTGAATCGTAATAAGGTGCTCCTTCATTCAGAAAGAACATGATAACTTACAAAGTATAGCTGTATTCAATGTACAGTATATTGTTGTTCCTAGAGGAACGTTCTTAAAAATATAAATCAGAAGTGGCAAGCATTGCCTTATCGCCGTAATTAGCCTGTGAAAAGTATGTCTGCTGCCATTATGTTGATAAGATTTTGGTGTAGAATGTGATTGGATCTTAGATTTCCTTTTAATAGCTCAGTGTTTTGATCCACTTGTGTTTATGAAGCTTTGACATAGTAGAATAAGTAACATCAGTTCAACGTTTACTGCTTCTCGTTCCAGTCCTTGCTAAGTGTCTTCCCTTCTCGTAATGCAGGTGCATAGAGCTTGTGCTGAAAGAGAAATTCTGGACATGCTGGACCATCCTTTTCTTCCAGCCTTGTATGCTTCATTTCAGGTTCTTCAGCCACTTCTTTATGATGATAATATATATAATATTTTCATTTGTTACTGTCATGTTTTGTAGGTTTAATCATGCTTTATCCTTTACTAGCTTTTTTGTACGTTGCTTGCTTTCATTCTGCACTGGTAGAGTAACTTCCCCTGTTATATGCAGACGAAAACACATGTTTGCCTAATTACTGACTACTGCTCCGGTGGAGAACTTTTTGTACTTCTGGATCAGCAACCTAAGAAAATTCTGAAGGAAGACGCGGCGAGGTACAGTTTCCTCAACCATCTCACTGTGCATTAGTAAGTAATTCCAGATTCCTTATCTTCATTAACAATCCTGTAGATTTTTTGCTGCGGAGGTCGTGGTGGCTTTGGAGTATCTTCATTGTCAAGGTAGATAATCATGTTTCACTCCAAACTAATACTCCATTGAAATGGCAATTTGAACTCCGAACAAATTAAAATGCAAGTGGCATAAATACGTATCTGCATACAATAGTGCAGCTTTTCTAGAAGAGAACCGTTGATTCTGCACTTGTTTTGGTGTATGCGGAATGCTGATAGTGTTGTTGTTGTGATCACAGGGATAATTTACAGAGATTTGAAGCCTGAAAATATTCTGCTTCAGACTAATGGGCATGTTGCCTTGACAGATTTTGATTTGTCTTGTTTAACTTCGTGCAAACCCCAGGTATGCTACTACTACTACTACTCTCCCTAACCCTGTGAGAATCACTTCTGGTTTGAATCCTTGAGTTTTGATTAATAGTTATGAGATTGATGTCGTTTGCAGCTGTTGATGCCGAACTCAAATGACAAAAGATGGCTAAGCAAAAGCAGCAACCAAACCCCAATATTTATGGCTGAGCCAGTGCGAGCATCAAATTCTTTTGTTGGCACAGAAGAGTACATTGCTCCGGTTGGTATTTTCCCTGTTGGTCTCTTGTATATATATTTTTTGTATGTGCTCATCTATCAAGTTTCTATATAGGAAATCATAACTGGAGCTGGCCATTCAAGTGCAGTGGACTGGTGGGCTCTTGGTAATACCTTTGTTTACAAACCTTTATCGAGTTTTTTTAGACCTTTATCATACTTCGCGTGAAAAGTTGCATGCCTTTAGAACTGACGACCTTAGAACCTCTGCTTCTGTCATAAAATAATTCGTGAAGGATAGATATATCCTCGATCGATTTCTCAGTTTCATGCACCTGTTGGCTGCTGATTATCAGGTATTCTTCTGTATGAAATGCTTTACGGATACACACCTTTTAGGGGGAAAACAAGGCAAAAAACCTTTGCAAATGTTCTTCACAAGGATCTGCGGTTCCCAGCAAGCATCTCAGTGAGAATTGACCTCTTTATTAGTTCCTCTGTTTGCATATTGATCGAATACTGGCGTACTGATTTATGACACGACAACCAGGTGAGCATGCAAGGTAAACAGTTGATTTATCGCTTGCTACATCGAGACCCAAGAAACAGACTAGGTTCACGAGAAGGAGCAAATGAAGTGAAGCGACACCCATTTTTCCATGGTGTCAACTGGGCTCTAGTCCGCTGCAAGGTACCTAATGAACATCCTTGACATAATGTTATTTGACATTTCTATCTTTTAACCAATATGTTCGTGGGGGGGATTTCAGAACCCTCCTGACCTTGAGTCTCCGATGGTTGGCATGGAAAAGACAGCCACTAAAGCAGTGGATCCCGAGTTACTTGACCTGCAAATAAACGTGTTTTGAGTGCCACATAGAAGGGATCAACGACAACGAACACTGCCAGCACCAGCTGCTTAATTTCACTCTCTGTTGTAGTAAATTTGTTACAGAGGGATGATGGATTGTTTTATCAGTTTTTTGTAATTGTGTTGCTTCCACATTTTAAAACTTTGCAATGCCCTGTTTGGATATTTTGGAACCAATGCCGCTGGTTATGGTATTGAGTCGCTTACAACTACTCGTCGAGGTAAAAATTAAAAGTAGAAAACTGTTGTACTATCAAACAGGCTACTAAACCCTTTTCCAAAACTAAAGAGACCGATGAGAACATTGCCCAGTCTGTTTGAAACAATCACAACACCTCTATCATGTCATGCTACTTATTTTAAAGTTTGGAAGACCAGTCTGTTTTCAGTTAAGTCTTGCCGATTCGACAGTCTACTTATCTTGCGAAGTGCGTTTGTATCTGGTGTGCAACTCATTTGGTTAGAAAGAGCCTTGTTTGATTGAGTGGCTTTGAGTTACTGATCGGTGTAATAAATGTCTAATATTTATACACATGTTGGCCACAAATCGTAACATTTATGATATAAATGGAATCATGTTTTGCTTTCACACTATAGTTTCAGGCACAAATCGCCCTTCTCACAGAATATAAGAGCTTGCATCAAAACAAAGCAAAAGACGGAGAAAAATGGACAAAAACAGAGATTTTCGGGCGAAAGAAGCTAAGTTAACGTACTGGTCAACGCCAGCACCAGAAAACCCCTCGACCGAAGACAATTTTCCTTTGACCGAAAGGTCCGCTCAGACCCATTTCCCTCGACAGAGGAGAACTCCCTTCGACCGAAGAGTGCAGCTAATCGAAGAAATAATCGGATCGAATCTCTGATTAATTGGATCATATTTGGACTTCAATGGAGCTTAATTTCCTGTGTTAATTATGATTAATCAG
>JAWWMW010081262.1:0-12810 GCA_035048345.1 Echeveria elegans
CTCTTGACTTGGTCATAACGTTTCCATGATGTTTGAGTCATGCGAGATTCTCTCAACTGGCCAAGGTTCCTGACTTTTCGGAACTGCCTGACAGCAAGGTTCCTGAATTGTAGGAACAACCTGTTGACTGGGTAGAGGATAAGTGTATTTTTGTTTATGCCACACCCTGAAATTCCTCAACCGTATCCAACAGTTGGATAGATCATCTCCTGATTTTCCTCAGCTACTTTGACTAATTCTCGCAAGGATCTTGACCTTCGATGGTAGTTCTTGAACCTTCGCTGGTCGTTCAAGGGTCTTGAACCTTCGCTGGTCGTTCAAGGTTAAGGAACCTACAATACTCAAGTAAAGTATTAAACCCACAAAGTTTGTCATCATCAACAAAGAGAGTATATGTACCTGAGGTACTAACATCTATCATGACTTCATGTCTAAATTATTTTGTCCAGTGACCAGTCCGCACTCTACATTGGAGCCCATGTAGTGAATGAATGAGTTAAGTTTTATTGACGTGTCCTTGATGTCTGATTGGTTATCAGACTGGTTTCCCATATGTCTATACATAGTTTACTTTTTATATGCTTCAGGATCTCCCAGATGGTAACTGGGTATTGTTCCCGTTGCACGTGTCGCATTTGTGGTGATCTGGTTTCCAATGCTTCAAGTACACTACGTGGACTGGAATGGAAGCAATGTGAAACTAAATGTAAATTCTCATCAACCTGTTTTCGTCTTATGGGTTGTTATACCGCAGTTGTTATGATTATTGGAAATCTCACTGAGCAACATTTAGCCTTCGGTAAAGCAAAAACGATGATGGGTGTGTGTTCATATATTTATCATCAACTTTACTGCACTGATCCATCAGGGTTGTCATTATAACTTTCCTGGAACGGTGAAAATTGTGCACTTAAAAACTGTTTTCTGGTCGACAGATCATGAGGCGTGCTTGACAGAGATGTGCTTGGATGAAGTTGTTGACTCTGCCACCTGGTTATCTGCGGAAGGAACTGCAAAGAGGTACTCTAACTAATCTTTTCAACATACATTCTCTTATCCTCTCTGTAGTTGTTTTTTGCTAACTGGGCTATTAAGTCGACTCCTAGTCATCAGACGACTTGGTATTCGACATGAGTAACCAAATTACTCAATTTCAAAATATTTATAATGAACACAAAGAAACTCGACCCATAACTTTCAGTTGCTCATGTGACTCATCGGCCTGGTGGCTGGATTGTTCGATCTCTTTATCCAGGGTTGTTGTAAATTTTAATCACCATATTAAAAATGCTTCAGCATACGAAAAATACAAATTGAGTCAGTTTTAAAATAGACCCCATGTATCAGTTGAAAGGGAGAAAAAAAGCATGTGTCCGCAATGATGACTAATCATCCTCGTGGTATATGTGTGCTATTGTTTCCTTATAATACTTTAAGTATTATGACATGGCCTCCTGGTATCAGTTCAGTCAGTATATTCCAGCTCCACCGACCATTAAATTCAAAAGTCTTGAGTTGTGATGATGGTAACCAAGATATACATAATATCATTCCTTCATTTTTAGCGATGTGGGATAATGACAATTCATCAAGTGCTTCTTCTCTTCAACAAAAAAAACTAGTCACTTGATGATTGTGCGGCTATTCAAAGTACCTCAAAAAATAGGCCAATATTGAAAGAGGAAAATTTATCAGTCTTCACTCTTCAGCATCCCGTAGCTTATTCCCATTTATCAGGTTTGCCACTCACGCAATGAAAATAAAATAATAACTGTTTGGCACTAGGAGTTCTTTACTGATTGTGTATCTCGAAAGTATCAATTATTCAGTATGCCATGTTAAAATCCGTAGCCTTTACGGCCAAACGTTGCAAGATACGAACACATGGCAAGCAGAGGAAGGTATTCATTGAGAATGCAAGAATCAGATGCATTTTGTGAAGCCAGTTTATATAAAAATATACTTATTTTATTCTCATATAAATTTATCCACTGGTGCATCTGCTCTAATGGTTAGCCGCCTACTAGTCAGCAGTTCAACCTTTGGATTGAGAGGTTGGTGGTTCAAGCTCCCTGAATGTATCTCTGACTTTAGTCTGGGGCATGCTTGGTCCTGAAGAAAGAAAAAGAAAAAGAAAATACGAAAATAAAAGAAAAGAAAAAACAGGTCTGCCCATAGCCATGTCCAGCTATCAGCGGGCAGGGTGTTTTTTAATCCCTTTATTATAATCTGATACAAGTTTAAATATGAAACCTTAGATAATAGATGCATTGTTTCCTTCTACATCCTAAGCTACTGCCATTTGTGTTCCGTTATTGTTTAGCTTTTTCGCAATGATGGTTTGCCTAATAATGCGTTGCTTAACTGCCAGTTATATAACTGTTACTGATGCAGGTTTACTCAGGCCTACTGTCCTGTCCCACTGGATGTATCCAATGGATTTTTCTGGACACTTCTCAGATGCATCCACGGCAGTCAAATGATTGAGTCCCCAAAACAGCTAGCTTTGAAAGCAGAGTGTAACTCGAAGCTAGCTGTTGGCCTTTCTATCATGGAAGAAAGCTTCTCGGCCATGTCTGACCCAAGAACTGGAATCAGCGTGATTCCCCATATGGTATTCAACTGTGGGTGAGTATTCTTTTAAGTAGGAACTCTCGCGGATACTTACCTGATTAGCTAGGTTTTAAAACTGATTTTGATTGCTTAATGACTTAATGTGCTTTGTTAGATAGGAAAGCATTGTAACTTACATCTTATATTTTCTCCCACTTTTAGATTTTCTATAAGCAGTAACAAAAGTTTCATTATATAGACAGCATGCTAGCACTGCTTTTTTGCTGACACTTTTGTGTTACTTCTATTTAACGATAAAACTTTGGATCAGTAGTGTACATCAACTCATGCTGCATTACCACCGCTAACTGCATTGTCTGCTGCTATCATGTGCTAAACCTACCGCAGTTGTTTTATGTTGACCTTTTTGATAGATTCCATCTGATGTTAGAGGAGTACCAAACCTTTATTGAAATGAGAAGTACGACCAGATTACGGAGCCATAAAACTGTTCACCCTCAGATATTCCCCCCTTGCCTTTGTCACTCGCCTTCTCCTTTTTATATGGTTACTAACTGCCAGTAGTAACAGAATGCTTGGAAATAAAACAGACTGCTACTGCTAACTTGTTTTGGTCCTATCAATAACTGTGAAGGTCTTGGTTCTCCTCTTATAATATTTACGTGTAAGAGAGGCTTATAAGTTATATAATTTATAACATAACTTGCAGTATCCGAAGATCTTGCTTCTACTGACTAAAGAATTGCAGATTCATTATTACTGTTCTGCTCTAATATAATGATGCAGAATAAACTTTCGGGTCATAGTGTATCTTGTAACTGGAAGATGGTAGATTGAAGCATAATTCAGCTCCCTAGGACTGTAATTTTGATTATCAACTACTGTATGTTCAATCAATGATATTGATACCTTCCTTTAAAAAAAAAACTATGTGATCTCAACGTTTGGATTTTCCCAATGTGTTTGGCACTTGAGCCGATTATTTTGATGGAAATGTTTTTTGGAATTTCTTTTGGTCTTTCTATTTTCAATTTGGTATACACAACTGGCTTATTTATTTGTGTTGAAACTTGAAACTGACAAAACAATGATATGAAAAGTTAATAACATGCTCACATGTAACAAGTCAGAAGTTAGTTCCGTGTGGCCTCGCTTTGTTTTTGGAAGCGGAATGATGTGGAAAGTTAATCAAGTATACTGCCTCTAGCTAATCTGATACTTAAAACTTCTCTTGATCTTTTTTTTTTTTGCACACATCAAACTAAATGCGGGTATTATATTCGTGTGACTTCCCCTGATGAATCCGGAACTGAACCAGAATCACATCTCACACATTTAACCGACTTTGCAGAATTCATGGAGTAACTACCTGCAGCAGATATCGGCTACAGGGAATGTGCAGGCGTCTCATGGATGCAATTAAAGAGGTATAAAATGCAATAAATCTACCTATGATGTTTTTTCCATTACCGAGCAGGTCGGTTTATATTCGTGGATCATAGTATCAGGTGCTCACATTATGCATGCCTTTGGTCCTGATTGCAATGGCAGATGCTAATATCTTTGAAAATCGAGAAGCCTCTGCTCTTCCGGACCTGGTGGAGAAATGGACTGTTGGCTTTGGTTTCCAACCATTTGAAGACTACGAAAAAGGAAAGCCTTAGCTGTCTCAATATAATGAACAATATTGCTAAAAAAGCCATTATACAGCTGCCATAACAAGGAACCACCAAAAGGTACATGTAACACATTTCTCTTTTATCCATTTCTGCTTTACTTTTACCCGTTATGTGTACTAACTAACTCCGGCATATGTATAGACTTAAAGGAGCCCTGGAGCATAGATGATTATTCTGATCGTATAACCATCTCTCAACAGCATAACAGTTTCGTCGATGCATGATAGAGAAGTAGAAAGCAATAAACCCAATGACAGCAGTGTTTCATAAGAGCTGGTGAATATATTGAGAGTCAGCTGCAGAAGCAATTTTCAAAGATAACATGCAACCAAAAGCCGACAAAGCTTAGCCGATGTTTTGTTAAAGGAAACTTACCATCTGTTTAATGGCTGTGATTAGTGAAAAGCTAATTTTGTGGTCCTTGAGGAGGGAGTAAGTTTGATATCCCGGACATATATGCTAACTCTAATTGCTAGAGAAAGTTTTGCATCAAATTTTTTTTGACTCCATCTTTCTGGGTTTCCAGTGAGTGTGTGTGAATCAATCGACAGGAGGGAGGGACGAATAGGATGCTAAGTGCAAACTGAACGAAATATCTTAAAATAAATAGATTAGAGAGTGTGTAAATGTGATAGTAAAAAAATATTCAGTTTAAGAAAATGGGAAATCATTCTGACAGTTACGCCCATCTGGCCGTTACATCTCACTATCTAAATTGTTCTCTCTCATGAATATTTAACGATTCCGTACTCCAACGCCAACTGCCTTCCTAAGAACTGCCCTCCACCACATGTCATCAAATCTCTAATTTCCAGATTTTACAAAATCTGCCAAAACCTATTCCAAATCCGATCCAACACACCGCTCACTCCGTAGTCGCTCACCGCCGTCCTTGGTCACACTTCTTCTCCTTCACTTCCATCTCCCGTATCAAACACAACGTCGTCCATTTCCGCATCAATTGCATTATCATCACCCTCTTAATACTCTTTCTCAGTTTATTAATACCATTCGATTTCGATGACTGTGTTTTTAGTAGTGTTTGTTTGTTGGTTGTTTTTGTATTTTCTATGAGATGGGAATTTTAAAGTTCAGAAGTGGATTGTTGATGAGAGGTTTGTTGTGATTGGATTGAGTGTTGTGACTGTTGTGCCGTTGATTTTGACAAAAGTTGGATTGAATGTGTTTGTTTCGCTTGGATTGTTGTGATTGGACTGTAAGTCATACAATTTGACCTTAGATGTACAAGTGAATCTTAAGAAAAATAGGAAGTTTCTTTTACAGTATCATGTTTTCAAAATAAAAATGCATAGGCAGGGACTGTGCAACGAATGCTAGTTTGATGAGATGTGGTGGAGAAGGAGGACAGTTCTTAAGAAGGCAGTTACCGTGGGAGTACGGAATCATTAAATATTCATGAGATATAACCGTTTAGATAGTGAGAGATAAACGCCAGATGATGGTTGACTTTCCCAATTACATATAGAGAGATAAAATACTCCCTTTGGTATCTCTTTTATCCTACCTATTTTTATTTCGGACAATTTTTCACTTTATCTATCACATAATAATATTTTTCATACTTTATTTTACACTTATTTTCTTTTATCTTATTTTTTTACTCTTATACTCTCACTATTTCTTATAAAAAAATGTGCAACAATCAAAATAAGAATTAACCAGGAGGGAGTGGGGCTAAAATTCTAGATAAATAAAGTTGTCAAATGATGCTTCCGCGTTCCGCCACTCTCTTTATATATACGAAAAGTTAAAGGAATCTTTCTCCTTTGACCAATTCGTAAAATTCAAAGCCCTCACGAGAAAAAAGAAAAAAGGGTTTTGTGTGTGGCATTGCGCTTCGTTTCATAACACTTATATTCTTTCACTTCAATTGGGTTCATCTTGATCAAGCCATCCAGCAAGCAATGGCTCTCGCCGCCAGACAAAGGCGTCCGCTGCCCTCCGATCTTCCTTCTTCTTCATCATCTTCACCCTACTCCAGGCTCGACAAGCCCAGCAGCATCAGGAAGAAGGATGAACACGATGAGAAGAAATTAGGATGGTTTCTGACTGTGTCCGCACTCGGTATACTGAGATACATGAGCGCCACCTCCAACATCATCCACGACTGTGACGAGGTCTTTAATTACTGGGAACCCCTTCATTTCCTCCTCTACGGATCTGGTTTTCAGACTTGGGAGTACAGGTTCGCCGACCTCTCTCTTCTTCTGTCCGTATCAAGCAACTGAGTCTCGTTTACTGTTAAATTAGGGTTTCACCATTCTCCTTACTTTTAATTTGCAGCTCTCAGTTTGCCCTTAGGTCTTATCTGTATGTCATTTTCCATAACTTGGTCGCTCTTCCAGCTTCATGGTTCTTTCCTGATGAAAAGGTTTGTTTTTTTGTTGTTCCTTTTTGATATGTTGCACAAGTTGAAAATGCTCGCTCCCTCCCTCTCTTAGGATTGTTACTTTCCTTGTGTGATTCAGGTGATGGTGTTCTATGCTGTCAGGGTCTTTCTTGGTTTCCTCTCTGTTGTTTCCGATTCTGTACTCGTCGTAGCTCTTGCCAGAAAATATGGAAATCGGCTTGCCTCGTATACGCTAGCCATGCTTTGCTTGACCAGCGGTTGTTTCTTTGCTAGCACGAGTAAGCCTATTATCCCTACCCTATTAACCCTCTTTTTTGTTAGCTTGCAATTTCCGTTTTTGTAAAAAGAAGCTGCATTGTGCTGGCTGGTGTTTCATTCAGTAAATACTTCTCCAAGAATGTTTTAATTGGTTGCATTTGGTTTCTTGAAGGTTTTTCGTTGGAAATGCAAAAGTTACACTCTCTAGACATTCTTTACAACATAAATAAACATGATCTTTGCTAATCAACCTTTATTGGGTTACCAGGCTTCCTGCCAAGTTCATTCTCTATGTACGCACTGTCACTCTCATCTGGCCTATTTCTTCTCGACAAGTATGCTATGGCTGTCGTAGTCGCGGCCACTGGGGTCATTCTTGGCTGGCCATTCTCAGTTTTAGCATTTCTTCCACTTACTATATACTCTTTATCCAAGAAGTTCAAACAAACATTTATCTGGGCTGCAGTAGTATCTCTTATTCTTCTGGTAAGAATATTTCTCTCTCCAGCCGATCTCGATTATGATATCTAACCTCTGCAAAATAAGTGCACAATTTGACCATATAATGTTTGCATTTCACCCAGGTAACTTCAGTTCTGGTTGACTATTACTACTATGAAAGATGGACTTCATCTGTTTTGAATTTATTGATATACAACGTGTTAGGAGGTGGTGAGAGTCATCTATATGGGACTGAAGGGCCATTGTTCTATCTAAGGAATGGGTTCAACAACTTCAACTTTTGTTTCATTCTTGGCTTAGTATTTCTGGGAATATTACCAATTGCGAAGAAGAAGTATGTTCCTGAACTTCTTATAGTTGTGTCACCAATGTATATATGGTTGGCATTCATGTCATTACAACCGCACAAAGAAGAGAGGTCAGCAGTGTTATTTATTCTTTCAGATTATTGTCTTTGTTTTTCTTAATTTGATAGTCAGCAGTTAAGAAATATACAGTTAGCTGGTACAAGATGTGACAATTATATAGTATCTGTCGATATGACACCAATTTTTGACAACCAACACCATGCAGGTTTCTTTATCCAATCTATCCACTCATTTGTGTCGCTGCTTCAGCGGTCATTGAGAATTTTCCTAATTTCTTCAAAGTCAAGTATAACCCAGATGATGACTCTTGGCTTTACAAAGTTGGTTCATTCTTGTTCCCTTTCTTGAGTGATTAAGCTTGTCAATATGATATTTCTTCCTAACCAGGCCTTTCTGGTATTGCTGAGCAGATAGCAAAATGGTCCAGGCCGTTGATTCTTTGTTTCATACTATGTGCATCGCATGCACGCACATTCAGTGTGATTCATGGTTACTCAGCTCCCATGGAGATATACAAGAATTTGGAACATCATGACGAAGCCGGAGATGGTGAGATTATCTACCTTAACTTTAACGTCATTTCTGCTGTGGTGGGAAAGAACTCATTATATTTTCTCCTTGCAGGTTCGGTGTTATGTGTTGGGAGCGAATGGCATCGCTATCCGTCTTCGTTTTTCATTCCTGATTATGTGAGTGAAGTGAGATGGATAGATGATGGGTTCAGAGGTCTCCTTCCCTTACCGTTTAACTCTACCTTGGGCGGGACAGCTGCTGCACCCCCTTATTTCAACAATAAGAACAAGGCATCAGAAGGGCAATATGTAATTGCTTGCTCTCGACTAACCTTATTTCCCCTTGCCACTTAGTGCTTCACATTACTCATTTAATTATTCTTAAAATTTGATATTTAATTGACAGCTTGCGGATATTGGAGCATGCACTTTTTTGGTTGAATTAAATTTGCAGCGTCCATATCCATCCCGTGGAAGTGACTTATCAACGTGGGAGGTACTTAATTCAGGGCGCTATCATATAATCTCAATGTGACTTCTTATATTGTAGCTAACTTGAGTTTTTCAACTTTAGGTGGTTGCTGCATGGCCTTTTTTGGACCGACAGCTCTCCCCGCCCTTTTACAGATCATTCTTCGTACCACATATGTGGATGCAGAAAAATACATTTGGCATGTATCGGCTTCTGAAGAAGATACCAAAGTAACCAACTGACCTCAAATACAAGATAGTGGGCTTATGGTTCTAATTAAATGACTCATGATGTTCAGTTGTAGACATTCTTACCCCCAGACATTAGTTTATGAGTTTATCACTTGACCATTGTAGGCATTAGTTAATCAACTGCATGCATGAGAGTGCTTCATTTTGGCACAAGTTGGAAACCGTGTGTGTTGTGATCAAATATGAGCTGAAGATGATGTAGCTGGATAAACTTTGCGCATGTAAATCAAAATATTATGGAGTCTAGTACAACTAGATGTTAAGTATAGCGCCCAGCTACTTGGTCTCACCGGATACAAGTTCAGCTGTGTACATACTAAATGAGGTCATGTGTTTTTATACTAGGAAGCTTATGAAAAAACATGTGTCATTACTCTGACATGCAGAAGTAATGAATTAAAATAAAGGTAAAGAATGTTGCTTTTCACGGATTTTAATATTTATTGAGTATGTCGCAGTTTTAGGAGAATTGATCAAAAGAAAATTATTATTATCCTACAAATTAAAAACATTTTGGATTGATGACATGTGACTGATTGGATGGTTACGATTAAATTTTGAATTTTATTATTAATTGAATTCGAAAAGTAAGGTAGGGGCACGCTAGTCATTTCGTATTATCTCCTCATCAAACACGAAATCGACAGAGTGTGAGGAATAGATGGTGATTGACGGCGTGAAAAGAATAGACAGAGGTCGACGCCTTGGATGGAATCAATGGTGACAGACTGTGATTGTGAATTGAGTTAGAAGGAGAGTGATAAGTAAAATTCTTAACACGTGTTTTAACGCATTTGTTATTTGTATATTCAGACGGCTCATTTCGTGTAGTTTTGCATTTCAGGTGTGTAGAAACAGTTAAAAAAGAAATGGAACTTAAAAGTATCATTTTACCATTAGTTGAGGATAATGACCACTAAACCTTTCATGGTTTGAACGCGTCTAGAGCAAGTTTTAATGATCCGATGGAGATGAGACAGAAGCCGATATAAAGATAGCTAAAATCCTACAAGTCTTATGTTGGCCTCGAGAAGTGATTCAAACGTTAAAATGATCAAAAAGAAGCAGGAAGTCAGGAAATTGAGTTGTCGGGCGCCAGCGGTTGACAAAAGTGAAGAAGTAAGCGGCGCGAACAAAGAACAACTAGTCTGCCTATTTACACATGAGCTGCGCCGGCTATTTGTACATAGCTCGCGTCGATGGTGATGATGTCATCGACAAAATTTCCTTACTTTATTCCTAATTCCAATGAAAATATAAAAAAGAAAAAATAGAAATCCTAATTCTGAGACTTCAGTGGTAAGAACAGAGTTATAATAGTGGAGATGCAAATGCATGGAAGTCAAACCGTGATGTACCAGGCCATAGAGGCATAGACTCTTCATCTTCATACATTTCAAATAGAATTATTAAAATTAGTCTGCAGAAAAGTCTTTAAATATTCCTTTTCCAAGAAATTTCAGATCAGACCAACAGGGTGGTGTCCTGTTAGTTAAGAATTCAGACATGAAACTCTTAGGTACAGGATTCAATTCCTGACCTCCACACTATGGTGTGGACGCTGTGTCTTTTTCTCGCTTCGGTGTGGAGGTCTTATTTCTTCTCGTGCTCGAGTGATGTGATGCTAGCGGTGAGATGTTGATCTTCATTGGTAGAAGGCGCCCGATGCGGTCCGTGCTTCAAAGTTGTGCAAGATATATTATCTACCAAACAAGTTTAGATAGGGTTTATGTGATGTTTGTAATATGATATGTGCTCTATTAGCGATGATTGTAATACTCTCAAATCGAAAAAAAAAAATTCAGATCAGGGGCGGACGCAACGCCCTGCCGAGTAATTGGGATCATCGCCCCCAATAAATGGTGTAGTAAATATAAACAACAGAAGTATTTAAAGTGGTAACACAGCACAAGCGCATTATTCAATTAGTGGTTATTCATGCTCCCATACAATACACTGCCAATTACGATTCACTAATTTTAATTGAGAATTATATTAGTTTAAATTCGAAAAAATAAGCAATAAGATTGTGGCTAAGTGTTTAGACCCTGCATTAAAACCCCAAAGTCTTTGCATGATTAACATTTTAGGTTGAGTTTTAGTCGCTTTGCATTATAAAATCCGACCTCAACCTCAACACATTCATTCGTATCATCAGATTCATCTTAGCTGGACTTCCACTTCCATAACAACAACAAAACATTGCAACAAAATGACTTGCACCAAACGCCAAACCATCGACCCCAAATCAGTCCTAGCCGCGGCTGCCTCACTGGCCGCCTCAGCCATGCTTGCCAGAACCATCATTAACGACTTCGTCCCCGACCAACTTCGTGAACTCCTCCAAAATCAACCGCGTGACTCGCCACTTCTCTTCACATGTCACTTTTGTCATTGAGGAGTTTCAAGGATTCACTCTCAACGAAGTTTTCGAAGCTGCCCATGTCTACTTAACGCATCAGCTGGCAGAATCATAGTTAGAAAAGGCTAGAAGGACAAAACTCTTACGACCTCCATTGACAGGAATGAGGAATTGGTCGATGTCTTTGGTACCATTCAAGTCAAATGGAAGCTAGTTGCGTCATGGCGGAAGCAGCAGCTGACAACGGCCACAGCTGTGGAGACCTCAACTCTACGTTACGATCAGAAGTCAGATCTTAAGAGCTGACATTTCATAAAAGACACAAGCACAGGATTCTCAACTCCTACTTACCTTACAATCTGGAGACATCAGAAACATTGAAACACCAGTCCAAGGTCATTACGCTGCATTCCGTCAACTACGGTAGATGGAATTCAGAAACACTCAATCTTGACCACCCAATGAGCTTTGACACTTTAGCTTTGGATGCAGAGCTTAAGAGATCTGTAATCGAGGACTTGGACAGCTTTGTTAATAGAAAAGAGTTCTACAGACGGATCGGAAAGGCCTGGAAGCGAGGCTACTTATTGTATGGCCCTCCCGGAAAGGGCAAATCCAGCTTGACTGCTGCCATGGCAAGGTACCTCAACTACGACATCTACGACTTGGACTTGACAGATGTTGATTGCAACTCAGATTTGAGGACATTGTTGCCCAACATGACGAATAAATCCATACTGGTTGTGGAGGACATCGACTGCAACATTGAGCTGCAAAACAGAGAAGGGTCATCAGTGGGAGAATGTATACGAAGACATTATCAGGACTACTTAACTTCATTGATGGCCTCTGGTCCTCATGCGGGGATGAGCTCATAATTTTGTTCACCACGAATCACAAAGAGAAACTAGATCCAGCTTTGTTACGACCAGGGCGAATGGACCTGCATATTCACATGTCATACTGTCGCTTTTCCGCGTTCAAGCAGTTGGCTCAGAATTACTTGGAAGTTGAAGAATACAGATTGTTTCAGAGTACTGAACAGCTCTTGGAGGAGGCGGATGCCACACCAGCTGAAGTTGCAGGTGAGCTGATGAAGAGTAATGATGCTGATTTGGCTCTTCAAGGACTAATCAAATTTCTGAATGGCAAGAAGACCCAGAAGAAGAATACCAACCAAAATGAAGTCAGCGAAGTTATATGACTTTTGATCAACAGTATAATTGAAGGTGCCTATAAAAACGAGTATGTAAATGGGGAAACATTGACTTAGAATAAGCTGTCCATTTACATAAATACATCATATTTTGAGGCATGAAATTTTTTTGGCCTACTCAGAGTCTCTAAGCAGGTTTCTGCAAAAGAACCAATTTCCAGTCATAGCAAATTGAGTCTACTCAAAATTTGATAAAATGGACCAACAATAAGGTAACTCAAACAACCATTGTCGATTGACCTACTTTTTCTTGATGAGAATCAACCTTAAGACTTCTAGCAACAT
>JAWWMW010081272.1:0-12809 GCA_035048345.1 Echeveria elegans
CTTGTCACACTTCTTGATCATCTCACTTGCCATCAAATTTAATGTAACATCTTCACTAGCAGCCAAGCTTTGAAGTACCTTCACGATATGGGCAATATGAAAAATCATGAAGTTGCTTGTGACATACAAGGAGCCTGAAATACGTTTTGTCAAAGAATAAAACTCTTTTAAGTACAAAGCAAGTATTTCAATCTTCTTCCATTCCTCATCACTCAAAATCTCCACCGTCGCACCTTGAAGAATTTCCATGCGAGGAAAGATGGTTTTGTAAGGTAGGGCACTAGTCAACATATCATATGTCGAGTTCCATCTAGTGCAAACATCAAGAGTCAATGATTTATCGCACCCCACTTTCCATTTCTCAGCTAGCAATTTGAAAGCATTCAACCTGGATGGAGAACCTCTGATATACTTAACTAGCGCCCGAAGCTTATCAACATGGGTACCACACTGCTTAATACCATCCTGCACAATTAAATTAACGATGTGTGCCATGCATCTAATATGCAAGTACTTTCCCTCAGTAATACTCCCATGATCTTGCGCCATTATGGATAAATAATGACAAGCCACGTCATTTGCAGACGCATTATCAACTGTGACTGTTAAAAGCTTATTGTCTAACTCCCACCAACGTAAACAATCCTCCATTGCCCTTCCAATATCAGTCCCCCTATGACTTCCGATTTTGCAAAAATTAATAACCTTCTTTTGCAATGTCCAATCAACATCAACATAATGGGCAGTGATACACATGTAATTTTCCATGTTTGACGACGTCCAAGTGTCTGTAGTCAAACATACTCGCTGGCAAGAATTCTTAAGAAGCTCTTTTACCTTATCTCTTTCTGTAGTATAAAGCTTCCACAAATCTCGATGTATTGTGTTACGTGATGGCATCGTAAACTGTGGACAAATGGCTGAAATCAAATTTCGCAAACCAGGCTTCTCTACGCTTTGAAATGCCATCTCATCCATTACCACCATCTTAAGAACAGCATCCCTCGCAGTAGCATTATCAAAACTCCAAGCTTTCATTTGCCCGCTACCATCACCCATATTGTTAAAGATAAGCTTGGACTGACTTCCACTTCCCATATTCGGAGGATAATCTTTACACTCTTTGAAGTGCTTAAGCAAATTTTTCGTTCCATTCTTTTTAGAGTCTGCAGCAAAAGTAGCATTACAATGAATGCATCTAGCTCGGTCATTGCCATCTTCATCGTATTCTTTAAACATAACCCCCCAATACGGTGCTTTCTTTTTATTGGCCCTTTTCCTTTTTGTTGTTTGGGAATTTGTTGGGATTTCCGAATCTTCCAAATTTGGTTCCATAGAGTCTGAAAGCCGATCATCTTGCTCATTAGTCGTACCCATCTACACAATACAATACAAAATTACATATTACACATGAATAGACATTACAGTGTTGAAAAAGGTGAACACTGTTACAAAGTTCTACAAAGATGTTACAAAGGTGAATACAATACAAAATTACATATTACAAAGCTCCTTCCATTGTCAACAAAGATGAACTGACGGAATCAATATGTTTCCATTATGAGGAATTTTTCTACAGTCATTTTACTAAATTCATAACCTATATGTACTTAAAACTAAATGAATACGAGGATTTTGTATCCTTATCATCTGCACAGTTTCATTCCTAGGAAAACACAAGTTGTTACCAAAGTGAAGAATGCGGTGAGATGTATCCTTTTTCAACACTGTTATGTCTATTCTTGTGGTTGAAAAAGGAAAACACAAATACACAGTTACACAAATACACATTACAATTTACAATCGACCATACACACTAAAAGTAGAGGTGAGATGAAAAAGATTGTAAAAGTAACTCACATTGCAGGAATTTGATTCCATTGTCGAATGCTGAGACCGACCGGAGCTGAGGTGTTGAACAGATGAGGTGTGGTCGAGAGTGAGACGTTGCGATGGAATTGGAGGCTGAGCCGTGGTCTGTTGAGAATCGAGATGGAGTGCAGCGTCGTGCGTCGCGACGTCGCCCGTTCGGAGATGGAGGAGATTAGAAGCGCCCGTTCGTCGTTCGGTGATGGAGCCTGGAGGTCTGTTGTCTGCTAGCTGCGATTCCGATTTCTGCGTGAAGCTGCAATCACGGGTATCTATCTTCGTGAAGCGTCGTGCGCTCGTCGGTCGCGACGTCGTGCGTTCGTCGGCCGCCTGGGGGTAATTAGAAATTAGGGCAATTAATGAATTAACCAATTAGGCAATTAGGGAATACAGATAAGATATGAGAGTTAGGGTTAAGTCGGTTTTGGTCGGTCTGGACCGAAACCCGTCGGGTTTGGACCGGACCGAACCGACCCGAGATCGAAAATTATCGATTTTCAAGACCGGGGACCGACCCGACGAGGACCGAGACCGAACCGACCCGATAAAATTTGGTCAGTTTCGATCGGTCGGTCGGTCGGTCCGGTCTGAAAATGGACATCCCTAAATTTTAGTAGTAATCTGTTTTACCATCTTTATAATCTTCCGAACCAAGAAATTCACTCTACTTCTATCGGTGATTCAAATCACATAACTCATTTCATTTTAAATAAGAGTATATACAAAGATCTGATAATCAATTTAAAATGATGTAATTTGAGGGGAATATGTAAATTAAATTTATGTCATTTATAATTAAATCAATTTCAAATTTATGTCAATAGGTCATTTAAGGGTGTTGATTTCCCGACTAGAAGTGTTAAAATCTCATTACTCAATGAGATTCCAATAATTATCCATTTAAAAAAGTTTATTAATATTTACATTAGTTTAACGGGATAAATTATTTCAATATATCCGTTAAACTCATTACGTATTAAAAATTCGTCCGTTAATTCTAATAGTATTATTGAGCTATACGAGATTTGTGCTCATTAGTCAATTGCCTAATTATGTCCGCCCATTAACATTTCACCTCGTTCGATTTGACACCTATAGCTACTCCTGATATCTCTCAATTTTGAGGTAAAAATTATCTTTTATCTTATTGAAGACTTTGTCGAATGAACTTTTATTAAGTAAGAAATAACTACAATTTGATGATTAGATTTCATATGTCATTGTCATAATGAGTTATAAGAATGAAGAGAAAGGTTCTTTGATGATAAATTTATCTGTGAACTGAAAGAATGAATCAATAATTATTTGTTCGTTTGTCTGAAAATGCTTCATCTCAGATTGACTGCAATTGATTGTCAGCACTGACCAGCCTCGTTTTAACGTAATCAAAACTGAAATATTTTTCTCAGTATAATGGTTACTAATGCCAATCGAAATAATAATGTCATTACGGCCAGCCGACACTTTGAACTCAAACAAGAAGTTTCAGAAGAGAAATGGGACACAAAAGAGTAAACGAAAGGGGTTCCACAAGACCAGGATGCCAAACACACCATTACAAGTACAGTTCGAGAACACATGGAGGAATTCAAATTCAATGATGCATTTCATTTCATGACATGGACAAAGTTAACCACTTTCTTTTTTTGCTTTCTTTCCATCCATCACTGGAGATCATGGACTGGACTCAATTCAGGTCATCACATCTGCTAATGGCGTTGACACTGTATTGACCAAAACACTACACACACTCACTTCACTAGTCTTTCTGTTGTTCCTTTCTACTGCATGTGTCTAATCAAAAATCACAAGACTCCGACATCTGATAATAATAGCACCAAACTCTTCCACCTCTTGTTGTTGTTTGTCAGTCAGTCTCAGCCTCACGCTCTCTCAAGATCAGTTGTTATTATTCTTAGCTTAGAGGTGAGGCCGACCGAATCAGGCGTGAATATATATATATATATTTTTATCTATATAAAAGTTTGATTCTCTTTATATTTTCAACATTTTTCACTTTAATTTTAATTTTTTAAGATATTTTTATTTCAATGTTTCCAGATTCGTCTCAAACTTTCTAATGTATTTCGCTCAATTTTAAAATTTTAATTTATAAATATGAACTTGTAAATTTTTAATTTTTTATCTTATTCCTTTTGTCATTTTTTTCTTATTATTTTTAAAAAAGATGATCATAGGATTTCACACCTACCCCTTGGTACCATTGATATGAATTGAACCCTTGCCTTTTGATTTAAGAGCAAGTGTCTTTACCACTTTGACCACCACTCAATTGATGGACCATGATTCTTTGACTTTTTTCTTATCTTATTCCTTTTGTCTTATTCTCCTACTATTTTTAACAACAAAATTAAAAAATTTAGCAATGAAAATTTCTACCTTGATTGTGGACCATGATTCTTTATAAACAGTATATAGATTCCTTTCTCCTTGTTTCTTTCCTTTGTTGCCAAAACACGTACACATTCATGTCTGCTATACACACTTATCTCTCTCTAGTCTTTATCAATAATGGCCACGTATTATGCAACACTGGGTGTTCAAGAATCAATCAAATAGCGCTGTGTTTCGATCGATCAATTTTTGATGTCATGCGGATCGAATTTAAATGTGTTTTTTATATATTCCTATTTATCTTATTTCGGTTTTATCTTATTCCTATTTTTTCTTATCTCGGTTTATACTTATTCCTATCTCTATTTTTTTTATTCCAATTTAGATTTATTCTTATTTTTCGTCGCTATATGTGTGATTCACTATTCGAAATATTCTGTTATATAAATTACATCATGTACAAGTCAAATCTTTATTCAATCCATTTTTAGAATTTAATTCACTATTGTCAAAATAATAAGGAAATCATCCAAAAGTTTATATCGTAGAAACGGAAAGTACTATGACATCCCTTGTTACCGCCTTACCTGTGATGCCCTCAAGTTTTTCTTTTTCATATTGCCATTTTCTCATAATAACACTATTTAAATCGATAGTTACAAAATTTAAAAGAAAATGCAATTGATTTAGATCGCAAACTCCTAACAATCATTTACGAGAAAATATGGTTTGCTGTGTTCTATGATCAATAACAAAAAGATATTATGTTTCTCATATATTTCTTATATCAATATCATTTTGAAATTTAACAATCTCGAACAAAATTAAGATCACATTATTGTTTTATCTTTCAAATTATAAATGTTGAAATTGTTTAGGCTAAAACGCTGTCGTTTAGAAACTGTTGACCGCTGACTCTAGAATCGCGCCCAATTAGATTCGTCCGGATTTGTATTTTGTTAACGGCTACGAGATCTTGTAGTGTGGATACGAGATAAAATTTCAACCTGTTTGTACACACGTGCTAGTCTACTCTTGTGACCAATCAGTACCGCTTTGGATTTTTGACTTATGTGGGTCTATGTTGACCAAAAACACGTGAAAAACTGAGCGTTGACTGCAAAATCACAAAACGGGAAACGAACATGCGACGTTGGGGTCTGTTTGGATCCGGGTACAATTGTCTGCATGTATATTATTCTAAACCCGTACCGTAGTTAAAATCTCGTGATCCAAACAGAGCGGTATAAAACTTATAACGACCTTAATTATTACATATTTATTTATTTTTACTGAAGTAGACTGTGTTAATTTCTTTGTTTTCATTACAATTTCCCAAAAGATTGAGAATCAACAATATACATTTAGGTATACACACACGAGAATATAGTCTTAAATTATGAGTAATGTATGTTAATGACAGAATGAAAAGCGATCATCGATCATACCCAATAAAAATCTAATAACAAAGCAACATAAATAAATAAACAACTGAGCAGTCTAACAACTAAGCGCTAGATGCCTAAAATAAAAAAATCTCACTCTCCACATGAGTGGGCCGCAGAGGATGAGAGAAATAATAACTGGATTCCACACTGGAGAATTATTAGAACAGAAATTAGTTATTTCAATTGATTCAATCATCGTCGTCAGACTCACCGCCGTCCCCTTCTTCCAAATTCATACCCACCTCCGCTCTAGTTCGCTCAACAAATTCATCTTTATTCTTCATCTAAATGCCTAATTAAAAAATTGCTCCATGTGCATCTGTGCTGCCTCTGATGCTCGATCTCAACTTTGACTTCAGAGTGTGTAGATCGACGGGAGACCAATTGTGCAATCTACTGATTTCTTGATGTAGTCATCGATTTCTGAATGGATGTCCATGACCAGAAACCATATCGGCACCGGACTGGAGAAATTGAGTGTGTCGGATGACGGTGGGAGAGGGTGAATTATGGAGAAAAAATATTTAACATCGTAATTATAAAGTGCTAAGAACTACATAATTACATATTTAAACAAAAGTTAATTTTTTTTTCTAGTGTTTCAAAACTTTGTTTCGTTTTTTGACCACTCCCATTTCTATTCTTCCCCATCGAGTGCGATCGAGATCAGGGAGGAGACAGTCTAAGGCTACTTGGGCTTCAGCCCAAATAGTTGTAGGCCCACTAAAGAATCCAGCATTGACATATCCCCGGCCAACACCAGGCCAGATGATGATGATGATAGGGATACTGATTCAGACATTAAAAGAGTAAAAAATAAACAACAAGCCAGAAAATTAAATAAAAAAATTAGCATCCACCTGGACGCTAATTCAATTCTAATTTTAAAAATATTTCAAAATATAAATATTAGCGTCCACATGGACGCAACTTTAATTCTTTTTTTTTAAAAATATTTTAAAATATCAATATTAGCGTTCACGTGGACGCTAATTTAAGTCTAATTTTAAAATATTTAAAGATATCAATATTAGCATTAACGTGGACGTTAATTTAACTAAAAAATTTACTCTAATGATGAATGTTCGACTTAATTTTGTTTATAGTTATACCAAGTTTGGGATCTGGCTCTGCCCCTGATGGAGATGACCCTCCCTTTCGGTCGTTCGTTTAAGTAGTGGGGCTTTAACATGGTGATTGGTGCGTTTTTTAAAGGAAAAAAGAGGGAACTATGCATTGAAAAAATTTTGCTTTTTATTTTAGAGTGCACGTGAAGCGTGTGTTATCAAGGTTGTGGTCAAGTGGTAAAGCATTTGAACTTGCATCAAAAGGTTATATGTGCACGCAACCTACTGTTTGAATGAAAATTATTGTGTAATAAATAATATCATATTTTGTCCTAAAAAATTATATACGGTGTGACTCACTATTACAAAAGAAGAAGGCAAAGACATGAATTTCACAAAATTATAATGTTTTGTCACACATTTGAAGATATGAACTCAAAATAATCGTAGGTCTAAGTGCATAGCAAAAGCCGATTAGTGATAGTGTCTGAAATCTGAATAGACAGATTTTGAAGCATGGAGGTGTTTAACAAGATGAAGGAATGGCTGGCAACATGTAGGGAGATTCTCGATCAAGAAAGTCGTCCCCCCACTGACCAGAAAATATCTGAATCCGAGAGAGTGACTCACATAATAATTCAATCCTTTGATTTTATGTCAATTGTCAATGTTTATGTTTGAAACGTGAAGTTAAAACTATACCTTGAAAAAGCAACATATATGCACACCTAAACCCTAGTGCTTCATCCATGTTACATGGTATTTAAAACATCTTCAATAAACCTACAAAGATGTCACCATACTAAAATATTCTTCGTTTCTGCAATATCCTATCAATAATGAAAAGTGCCGATCGTGCAATAGTAGTACTGTTAGTAATAGTAATGTTGCACTTTGAATATAAATGGTAGGGTTTGACATGGACCTCATATTGATATAACATAAGTAACATATCGATCGGAATGATTTTGATTTGATCTGGTTTGATGGTTTTGGATTGAAGTTGATCACCAAACACGTAAACGTATACATACACCAAAATATAGAGTGGGAATTGAAGTGTTCATAGTCAAAGAGATGTTTGCTTTTGCTAGACAAATTGGCAACTTTTGTTTATCTGCTATACTAGTCCACATTTAACTCGATCGATGATCCACGTACCTAGCCAGCTACTTCACTTTGCTTTGCTATTATTATGGATCTGGATCGACCAAACTTTTCACTTTATTAATCGATTTTAAGCTGGCCCTAGCACTCATTTTTGTAGTGCCAATGTGCCAATGTTACATTATTCAAAAACAGTAAGATTGTATCTTCTATGCTATCAAACTGCTTGCTGGATTTAGTGGGGAAGAAAACACAGAAGCGAATTAAGTGCAACGATATTCAATCGTAATGAATTATGTTAGAAAATCAGGTACAGATACCAACCAAAATAGAAGTTTCGATGAAAGTCTTACGGAAACGTGAAAACTCTAACTTGTTAACTAATTAGAGTTTGAGAATTATATAGAAACCAACAATTTTATATAAAGAATTATGTATTTATACTAGATAAATTGCGAAAAGGACAAGATAATGATGTAGTATTGCGGTCTAAATAGGCTCTTTTACGTTTTACTACAAAAAAAACTTTGGCTTTTTGATAGATAGATATCTTGCAATCTACTCCATGTCTCTTGTTTTACATGATTGGTATTTGATACTTGTAACTTTGACATCATGTGGACGAATGAAGAAGTTAACCTTTTCAAACTCTCCGTGTCTCCAACTTCAATTCAATATTATTAAAACACTAGTGTACCGTCCGTCGTTCCGACGGAATACGACGGAAACAATCACTTGTTATCCTATTTTTATTATTCGTCGTTTCGAATGCGCAATCGAACCGTTCAAATAATAGTTCGCTTTGCAAGCATTGCAAGAATAAGTAAGAAAGTTGGATGTATGAGCATGGTTTATACAGAGTAGATTTTCAACTTCGTAAAGTAATTTAAGCAATGTGGGATAAAAGTGTTTTATGGGATAAAAGTGTTTTGGGCCTGTGTATGTTGGGCCTAAGCCTTTTGGGCTTGAAATGGATTTTAGCGACGATTTTTACAATTTTAGAAACAAAAGATTCGTCGCTATATGTGTGGTTCAGGACATCCTATTTTATTATTATATATATATATAGATGAAACACAACCACTAGCAATGGAATTCAACACCATAGCATTGGATCTTAGATTTTGTGAATAAACAAAGAACGTGACTTGGAGGTGAATAAATGGCATTAAGCTAGCTACTTTGCTAGGGTTTGGTTGTGAGACGATATCGTGGAACTTGGAACCACTACACTTTTCTATTCCATTCGTTTGAATTTATAGTGCTCATTTGAAATCGGATATAAATTCTAAAAAAATATGTGAGATAAAAATAGATAAAAGAATGAATAAAAAATAAATAGATTTGAAAGAAAATATACTTATTAGAATAAAAATATTTTTTTAAGAAAATAAATTTTATATTTTGAAATATTTAAAAAAGAAACTATAATATGAGAACGGTAGTAGTCAATATGCTTTCATACTCACGCATAGGTCTCTTTTGTCATCATTCATCATGCATATTGATACGAGTCTGCAGGGTCACTTTCATCCATTGTAAATCATGATTAAAATATTTCACATTTAGTACCAAACGAAAGATTCATCTATTGGTTTTATAATATATTATTTAAAATGATTTTTTTGTGTAGTGGAGTTTTCAAAGACTACTTATTTAATATTGCTAATCATCTTGGGTAAAATAAACTATATTTGTTGTAGTTATCTTAGAATTTATTCTTTACTATAGCTTTCAATTTCTAGCTACTCTACTTGTTACTTACTCCAGTTATGAAATTTAAATTTCAAACTGCAAATTAAAACATAATCACGCTAAAATATTTATTTACATGACAAACGTACTAAAAAAATATCATGCCAAATTTGTTATTTGCAAGTTTAAATTGAAAACTGCTGATCGAAATTCCTCAACTCGTCTCCTATAGGTTAACAAAAATTATTTTCTCTAATACTCGACCATTTTTTTCACCAAAATTCATATTCAGAGTTTTTTTTTTGTGAATGATTATTTGTGTGGAGTAACAAATGAGAACAAAAAATCAAATACCGAGGCGAAAAAAAACTGAAACAAATTGTGGCTTTTAAAGAGAAAATTGGTCAGAAAATATTGAATTTTAGGTGCATTGCGCAGGAGCATTCAACAGTTACAACTAGAGCTAGTAAAAAAGTCAGTGTTTGTGGTCCTCCTGTCACATATTTGCCATTTAGAAAATTAATCACAAATAAATTACTCCGTAAATATTGTACATTATCAGAGTAGTACTAACATGTTGATGTTGTCAATTTAATGAAAATTATTCAAGCTTTAAAGTTCACGTTAGATATTAAAAATAAATTTAATTAAATACTTTTGATTTATGAATTTAAGAAACTGAAATTCGTGGCAAAAGCAGGTGACAGGTCAAACGCAGTGTTTTTAAAGGGGAATCTCTCCGGAGGCGAGGTAAGGAAAAGTGGGGCCCAATAAGAGGACGAGCATGAGAGACATGACGCGTCATTATTGCTCTCGTGTCGACCCGTGACATGTTCCAGTAAGACACTATAAAGTCACGTGCATTCCACACCACCCAAAATTACAAAATAAATAAAGTAAGAGTTAATAATTTTGTACAAGAAGTCATATATAAGAAGTCATTACTATAATATATTATTATGAAAAAATTATCACAATAATTTTTTTCACTTACATATATACAGTCTATCTCACATAAGTTTTAAAACTATTTTTTAAATTGAATTTTTTTTAAAAATACAAAATTTCTAAATTAACCAAAGACAAACAATGTTATATATAAAGTATAGTTATTTTACATTTTTATATATTTTTAAAATTTTAAACTTTTTATATCAACAAAGGTAGTTAAGTAAAAAATATTTTATAAATATAATTTGTGCAAAATACTGTATTATAGTGGAAGTTTTATGTAATTAACTCAATAAAAAATCATCATCTAAATGTTACCATAATTATGTACTCAAAAATTCAAATATCAAAAGTTTATTACAGTTCGTAGTACGAATTACAAGTTTTTACTGAAGCATTTCTTATAATTCAAAGAGTTTATTACAAATGAAAATAAAATAATATCAAATTAATATATTTAAAAGAAAAAGAAAAATAACAATGTTTAGTCTATGGCCTAAGCCCATTCAAAGAATACACTGGGCTAAACAATGTTGATAAACATTTTATCGGGCTTTTGATGGGCCGACTTAGAGGCCTCTCATTGCTTTTGGTGTGTTCAATAAAAATGAAGAGCCCCAAAGAGAATATGAAATCGAAATAAAAAGTTCTCCTCATAATCCTCGTAAAGAAATCGTACATCCAATAAATAGTACGATAAAAAACACTACCTTCCCGTTGCTGACTGGAAGGATCTTGGAGTTGGTCATCCATCTTTTATTTTGATGCTCGAGTAGAGTACAATAAGAACCTAGCTACGCTGATAGTTCTTTGTTGTTTAAACTCTACGCAGATAAGTACCAACAACTCCAACGTTGAACCTGGGACGGAGTGGAGAGTATGAAAAGCTCGATCGTGATCGGAGCGCAACAGTTGGAGAATTATATGCCGGAATTCGACCTGGCTGTGTCAAGGGTTGGGTTCAGCTCGTCCCACTCATACGAGACACTTGCTCAAGATTTTACTACAATGCTAGTAGTCAGCAAGTTTGACTTTTGGTTGTCAAAGAGTTTACACCAAACGACGATGTTTTAAGTGAATAAACTCCTTATAAAACAGAGCATTAGTTCATCACTCATAATGGCAGTGCTTCATTCTACTTCATGTCCACTTCACGGATCGCTACTATTTTTCATAGCTCTCCTCATTTCGATTCACCCTTTAATTGCTGAGGCCGGTGGTTTGACTTCGCAAACGAAAGCCCTGATCCTCCCGATCAGTATAGATACAAAAACACTCCAATACTTAACACAAATCGAGCAACGTATGCCTCAAGTCAACGTCTCGTTAGTAATGGACCTCGGCCGGGTGCACCTATGGACGAATTGCGAAACGGACTACGTCTCTTCATCCTACAAATCTGCCAAATGCGGCTAAGCTCAATGCCATTTATTCAAATCAAGGAAATGCAACGGTCCTTGCTACCTTAAACGTCTCCAATCCCGGTTGCAACGACTATTCTTGCGACGTTAATGTGTACAACCCAGTGACCAGGATCAGTACTGGCGGCGAGGTTAGTATGGATTTACTAATGATCTGCGCGTGTCGTTGAGTCGGATTTCCTTTCACATGTACTCCTAGTTATTTGGTAAATGGGTTGGCCGAGGGGGCTAGAGGGATGGCTGGGCTCGGACGGGGTAGGATGGGGATGCCGGAGTTGCTGGCAAGTAAACTGAGCTTGAAAAGACGATTTTGCTGTGTGTTTGGGGGCTAAAGGCGTGGTTGTGATTGGATGTGGTGACTAACTGTTAGGATTTGTTGTAAGCTAGCCATGTTCAAATGTGTCCCTTTGGGTCTCTTGTTTGCTGAAAAATAATGATTGGTGATGGACTTGTTTGGAGATGATTTGAGCTGCTGGAAATGAGATGGAGAGCTGCTGAAATTGGCATGGAAAGCAGCTGGAATGAGCTGCTGCAGCTTGCTGCTTGTTTAATTGCAGGCGGGAGTTTTCTTTTGAAGTTAATGGGCTCAAGCCCAATTTGAAGAAGTTGGCCCAAATTGAAGGGTGAGCAGCAGACGGAGCTTTAGTTGGAGTGACGTCGTTTAGCTCTTCTTCTTAACAACAAAAACCGCGTGACTTCAAATTGGGGGACTAGGTCAGAAAAGGGTTCAGACGACGCAAGCTTCAATTCAAGAGTTCAGAGGAGTTTTCTTGACAGAGAAAGGTCGAATACGAAGGGAACGAAAGCGAGGGTTTGAGTGCGGCGTGAATTCGTGCCTAGGGTTAGCATTCCGGCCGGCTGTGGGCGCTTGGAGTGACCTGTGTTGGCTGTGGCGT
>JAWWMW010081282.1:0-12807 GCA_035048345.1 Echeveria elegans
AGAAAACGTTTCTACCTCCGGTTTAATACGAAATCGATACCTAGATACGTAAAATCGGTAAAAACATAGTATTAATACTAGTATTTGACAACGTTGCAAAGGATGTCCACTGAACACTTTCAGAATTTATTTAAGTCTCAAAGCGTTGGCTACGATGGTACTCTAGAAGAGGCTCTAAGATTTGTCCCTAAAAGGATAACTGATGAAATGAATGAGACGTTGCTCCCTCTTCTAAATGTGCCCCACTAAGGCCCTAGGTATTGATGATTTTTTTGCTTTATTTTTTTCAAAAATACTGAGAGGTGGTGAAAGAGAAAATTCTCAAGGTATGTCTGAGTTTTCTTAATGGGGATTTACTGGATGCTGGAATAAATGAGACACTTGTAGTTTTAATCCCCAAAGTGGAAAAGGCAACAAAACTGGAGGAATGTAGGCCGATAAGCCTATGCACTGTTATTATGAAAATTATTACTAAAGCACTGACAAATATGTTGAAAGATTTCCTTCCTGATCTAATATCGGATTGTCAAAGTGGATTTGCTAAGGAGAGACTGATTCAGATAGTTTCCTTATTGCTCATGAGACACTTCACTTTCTGAGAAAAAGGAATAGGCAAAAGAAAAGTTATATTGCGCTGAAATTGGACACGAGCAAAGCTTGTGACAAAATTGAATGGTTTTTTTTTTTGGAAAAGATGTTACTAGCTCTGGGTTTCGATAATAGATGGGTTAAGGTTATTATGCAATGCATCTCCACTGTGTCCTAAAGAGTTAAAATCAATGGCTCGGTTATCAAAGAGTTCTTTCCTCAAAGAGGGCTCCGACAAGGTGATCCAATTTCTCTGTACTTATTTTTATTCTGTGCTGAATGGCTGAGTATTGCTATGCATCACTATCAGTTAATTGGTAGGCTGAAAGGGATAAGTATTTGTAGAGGAGCTCCAAGAATCTCCAATCTTATGTTTGCATATGATTGTCTCGTATTTTTTGAAGCCATTGGGGAGTCAATAAGCACAATAAAAAGAATTCTCTCAGGGTATGAAAATATCGGGTCAGAAAATTAACTTTCAAAAGTCAGAAATGGTTTGCAGTAAAAATATACAGAATGAGACTTTGAAGACACAGCAACTGATTGTCAGGAGGTTAAAAGAGTGGACAGATTCTCAAAGTGCCTTGGACTCTCTATAATATTTAGACAGAATATAGGCAATCTGTTTTAAGTGCTTGAGGAGAGGATGTTTAAAAGAACGATGGACTGGAAGAATAAGCTTCTATCCTCCGGAGGAAAAGAAGTATTAATAAAGGCAGTGCTCCAAGCTATTCCTCTTCATGACATGTCATGCTTCAAGCTTCCTGGGAAGCCATGTAAAGCTTTTGCTTGTATTGTGGCTCGATTCTGGTGGAGGGAAAAATGGAGTCAAAGACTATTCATTGGATTAGCCAGAATGTATTATTTCAGGGAAAGTATGAAGGAGGTATGGGTTCAGGGATTTTGAGATTTTTAATATGGCTATGTTAGCAAAACAAGCTTGGAGATTAATGACTCACCCGAACACACTGGTAAGTAAGCTTTTGAAGACCAAGTATTTCCCTCAATCGAGTATTCTGTATGCTATTAGGCGTCCAAATAGTTCTTATGCATGGCAGAGCATATTAGAGGGGGTTGCATATTTAAGGCAAGGTGCATTTATCAATGAAGATGACAACTCCCCCCATTGGACTAGTGATAATTCAGGAAAGTACTCAGTTAAGTCAGGATACAAGCTATTTCTTTCACTCAAGCAAAAGAATAATAGGAGTTCAGGTGAAGTTTCTGATCCCTCGGCCTTACAAAGTTTCTGGGCTAGCTTATGGAAAATCATTTTCCTAGTAAGATTAAAATCTTTGTATGAAAACTATATCACAATGGGATTCCTTGTGCTGAAAACCTGTATAGAAGAGGATGCATTGTCGATCAAAAATGCCAGGTTTGTGGTGCAGGAATTGAATCTAGCAGCCACGTATTCAGGGACAGTTGGTTTGCTAAAGGATCTCTCGCTAAGTTAGAAATCAATAAAGCCATCACCAGTATTAATATCAACGACACAGGATATTGGCTATGGCTTTATGCTAAATTAAGTAGCAAGGAACAATTCAGGGAATTGCTTTTTGGCTTATGGTATAGGCGGAACTTGGTAATTAATGGAAGGCATGAAATCGGAATGGAGGAGCTGTATGTCAAACTTAAGTTCTTTATGCTACAATATGGCTGAAGACCCTGTCCGGCTTTTTATGATTATGATACACGGGATGAAGATGGTTTTATTTGTATTAGTTGTGATGGGTCTAGGACAGAGGAGTCCAAAGAGGATGGCTGGGGTATTGTGATTGAGGAAAACATATTAATGCTTGCTGTAGGCACGGGATGGGTTACAAATATGCCATCATGTCATACAGTGGAAGGGATTGCTTTAATTGGAAAGTTTCAAGATGGCGGCAAGACAGCAGTGGATGAAGGTTATTTTCAAGGTGGATTCTGCTTCTGTCTGTAAAGCTATTTATCTAGGAGGTTAGTACGAGTCTTCTGCTCCCTCTTGGCTGATGGAATGTTACTGGATTCTTTTCCTAATTGGAAAATTAAGCTGGTACCCAAAGAGGAAGTATGTGTGACAGACTTCGTAGCTCGGAAGGCGAGAAGAGATCATTGGTGTTGGGCGTCAATGGAAGCTGCATTTCCTCTTTGATGGTGTAATGCTTCTGTGTTATGTTGCTTGCTGTTGGCTTTCAACAGCAGGTTTTCATATATAAGAAAAACAGTTGTAACGCACAACATAACCATTGTCACCCAGCTAGCATGAAAGCCATTTTTTCCCACAAATTCATTCAACTCTATCATAAGCTTTGGACATATCTAATTTTAAAGAGGCAAAACCATTCCTCTGATTGAAGGGTTGAACTCTTGACATCTTTTCTTATAAAAAATTGTAGATGACATGACTATTCTTCTTTTCTTGCTGGATTCAAATGGAAGGGACTGATGGCTGATGCTTTTTTCCAGAAGAAAAAAAAAACTACTCTTAATAATAGCAAATATACTTTCCTACCCTCAAACTTGACTGCACTCAGTATGGTTTGAAGTTTTAACATTCTCGATAGGAATTGAACCATATTCAATTCAGTGTGCGTTGCTCTCTTGATACTGATACTGATACTGATACTGATTTAGTTGCTAGAAGTAGAAGTCTTCTGTTTTGAGGGTTGTCACACTTTTTTGATGCAGTAAAAATGTTAATATATGTATGGAATGAGTATGAATAAGAATATGAATCTCCACCGAATTTATGTTATACCCCACCGCATATAAATACATACATATACTCATGCTCTCTCCACTTCTCTTCAACATCTCAATCCTCTCTCTCTCTCTCTCTCTCTTCCTTTCTCTTTGCTTCATTCATGGGTTCCTCATCTTCACAAGCCAGCTTGCTTTTGCAGAAACAGCTCAAACGTAAGACAGTTTGTCTGTCTGTTGATTGTGTCTTTGATTTAAAGTTTCAGTTTTACTGATTTTTTTTAGGGATTGGCTATATTTTGCAGATCTTTGTAAGCATCCTGTTGATGGATTCTCAGCTGGATTGGTTGATGAAAGCAATGTTTTTGAATGGAGTGTTACAATTATCGGCCCTCCTGATACTCTGTAGTCAGTCTTCTATCCACTTCATTTTCCAATCTCTTAACTTTCCAATCAATTTTGTACTGTGCTTAAATTTTGGGAGTAGGGTTTTTGTTTTTGATTGATCAGCTTTTGATTGGACTTTTTTTCACTCAATCTTATATTCGTCACCCGTTAATAATTCGATTCTAGCTGAGCCTTAACAGTTCATAGTAAGTGTGTTGAGATTCTACTTTTCAGCTTGGCCTTTGTCATGATTCATTTGTGGTTTGTGTATTTGCTCATTCGGCATACTTCGTCTATCACCATTTGTATCTTAATAGCTTCTGTTGTTTGATATATTGGTAATGCAATCAAGATGTAGACTGTTTACTCAAAGTTTTACTAGACATTTTTCGTTTTGTTATATGTGTATAAACATGTATATAACTCAGAAATCATGATTGTGATGCTCACAGCGATGGAGGGTTTTTTAATGCAATTATGTCCTTCCCACAAAATTATCCAAACAGTCCTCCGACAGTAAGGTTTACTTCAGAAATGTGGCATCCAAATGGTTAGTCTTGGCTTCAGCAATTAAGTTTTTATGTTTTAGCCGATATGCCCACACTGATTTGGCTTTTCGGGCAGTCTACCATGATGGAAAGGTTTGCATATCGATCCTTCATCCACCTGGTGATGACCCAAACGGTTATGAGTTGGCTAGTGAGCGCTGGAGTCCAGTACATACGGTATGACAGCTGATATAACCCCTCTTTTCCGTCTTTATTTACTTTTGGGTTGATGATGGGTGTGTTGGCTTATGTGCTATGTTGCTTTAACTGCCGCCGCTCATTTTTAGTGTATTTTGTTTTGCCACATTGCCAACGCTGCTACTTACATCATTGATTCTTCCCTGACACAGTCTGAAGTACTGTTTACTTAACATATTGCGGTTGTATCGCAATGTGTATGGTGCTGGGCATCATTGGTGCAGAACAATTAATTATTGCCTCAGTGTTTATGCAGTTTATTTTCCCCACAGATCATGCTTTCTGTGCTGTCTGTGGTTCTAAGAATACAAAACAAATTGGTGCTTCTTTTTCCAATTCGTTCATCATTTTGTTTTCTTCATCTGATTCTGCACAAGCATAGCAGGAACTGGGCATCAGATTTACCATTCTATTTTTAGCATATTATGACGTTGGTTGGATATCCAGGTGGAAAGCATAGTTTTGAGTATCATATCCATGCTTTCCAGCCCCAATGACGAGTCACCTGCGAATGTTGAAGCTGCGGTAAGATTGCACATTTGCACATTACATGCATTTTCAATTTTTTGAAAATCTGCCTTCGAGGCTCTTTCCTCTGTTGATCATATTTAACCACGACTTCCATCGAATGAAGTTGACCTGCTTCTGACATTTTGCGGTCTTTTAACATTCATTGCAGAAAGAATGGAGAGATAAGAAGGATGAGTTCAAGAAGAAAGTCAGTCGCTGTGTGAGAAGATCACAGGAGTTCATGTGACCTTTCAAACCTAGTGGTCTACTCTACTGGAGTGTGTGAATGATTGCTGGGAAGCTCGTGCAAAATCTGAAAAGCTCCAGTCCAGCCATCAATTTCCAAACTCTCAATGACGTTAGAGATAACAATACTCAAAATATCTCAAATGTGAACCTCTCCAAAACATGTGACGATAAGGTTGTTGTATGTGTTATCCACTGTTCCAAATATTATTTCGAAACTCGAGTTAATGAAGCTGCTTGTTAGTTGTTTCTGAGTGACTAACTATCTTGGTTTGTGTTTTATTTTGCCAAAAATTAAAGTGACCAAGTAGAAAGTCAGTCACCTTTTCAGGCATTTAACAAGAATTCTAGAGTTATGTCTCTCCTGCTGGGGCGTTCTTAGCTTGTGTTTGTGCCGTGGTTTTCTTTTGTTTGTCTGGCTTTGTTTAGGCTAGAGTTGCTGGAAGACTTCATTTTCAAAAAGGAAAAAAAGAAAGATATGCTGGTGTTCTGTGTAATGTTTCTTTTGTGTTTTGCTTCAACTGAAAGGATGCAATCTTTTGTTATGTTCAGTCAGGCACCTTGGTGGATGGTGTACTCTTCATAGGCTATCAAGTTGCTCGGTTGTCATTTTTACTTTCCTATCCTTCTTTCTTTCTTTTACAAAACTTTTTGTATGCTGAAAAGTGTGGTTGATAGTATTTTTGTACACCATCACTGTATGTCACTTGTTCATGGTTGATTTTCTTGTTCTTTTGATATTCCTGGAGTCATTAGTTGTACATTGTCATTCTGTGTCCATGACTCTTTTTTTTGCTATATTCGAAGCAAATGTTATATGCAAGCGCGATGAAATTATCTTTTGTCAGGCGTGCTAAAATTGACGCTGAAATTACTTAGAGGAATTAGACAAAGAGTATGGTATGGTATCCTTGTAAACAGTATAGTTTAGCCAGCCAGCCAACCACCTTACATCAGGTCTGCTATAAATATAATGTTCTTCCTAATATTTAGTTGGATATAACTTATAAGCCACCCGATTACCAGAGTCCAGAGATCCTCTGATGTAAAGGCAAAGTTTGTGATTGTAAAGATTTGCCACAACATTGTTTTTGAGTTTAGCCGAAAGTTGTTTCAACCTTCGGTTCCATGGATAAAATGACATAAGCTACTATCGAGTTCAGAGAAAACTTTTCCGGCTACATGCGGGGCGGATCCAGCCCAAGTACATTTTATATATGTCTAAACCAATCAAGCTACTTCAATCTAATTATCTTCATTACTGATTCGTTCAAATTTAATTTCTACACTTGTTTAATCTTTATAACTTTTCATTTACAGTGTTTGAATACATAAATTATTTAAAAATATTTAAAATTTCGACTCGATTTATGCATCGATTTCCAGTTCGACCCGATTAAATCATGAACCCGTAACCTCTTGACCTTATCGAGTCGATCACCGATTCAATTTTTACAACAATATTTTTTAGAGTTTTTGCGGATGGTATGAAAGAAAGAGAGAGGTGATGAGTGTAGTCTCACTGCAGAGGACTCAGACGGTTGTTCCTTGGGAAATTTAGTGCACCCACCCTGAATGGACGACACGTGTTCACGTTTAGGTGGGAAGGAAGCCATATTCTTTATTCTTTTTGTATTTTTTGTATTCTTTATTTATTGGGAAATGAATTTTTGTATTCCGTTATCTGAAGTAAAATTTTAAATTTGCCATGGATCATTTTTTGTCTTGAATACGTGATACGTCATGCATTTTAGTATTTAGAAAAGCCGATGGCACCATCTGCAGATTTGCTGTGTAATGCAGGAAGCAGGATTGCAGTGAATCTCTACGTATAAGTTACTCATTCTTTTTGTGTTAGAACAACTGTAGAAAGTTATTTGTATAATTGTCGGATTGAGTTGCTCTTTAAATATTTAATGCCCTACTCCCTTTAATTCTTATTAGTTACAACTCCCTTCGTCTCAATTTTTTCTTCTCGTTTGGTAGTTGTCACAGTTTAAAAAAAAAAAAAAGTTTTGTGAGATAAAAGTAGGAAAGAGAATAAGTGAAAAGTGAATAGATTTGAGAGAGAGTGTAAATGAGAGAAAAGTTTTCCATTTAAGTCAACGAGAAGAAAATTTTGGGATAGTAAAAAGGAAATGAAAAGAAAAATATGAGACGGAGGGAGTAATATTTTTAGTACGTTTTGCGCTTTGAGGTCTCGTGGAATCAGGGGTGGAGCCAGAATTTTTCTAGCATGAGGTCGGGTTTATAAGAGAGTTCGGAGGCAGCGGCTCCGAAAAAAATTGACAGTAAAGAGAAATGACGTATAATTTACGCACAAATAAAAATGAAAAAAACTCAATTTTTGGGCGAATACCAATAAGAATGACACTAATAAAATCCTCTAATAAAAGCAACCTGTCTGCATATTTTTGGGCCCTCCACCATTTTTCACGTGCTTGAACTCTCACTTCCTTCCTCTCTTCACTTCATCCCCTGCTCAAGCTTCTACATTTTCACGATCAAAATCGTACGATTTTAATACGATTTCAACCGATTTTAACGATTTTGCGTCGTTTAAACTCGGTTAAAATCGTTTCGGGATCCGATTTTAACAAGAAACGAGTTTGACTACGTTTTAACTCGAAATCCAACCGTGGAAACGTGAAATCGTCCGATTTCACGTGTTAACACTCGATTTTAATAACCTTGGACTCTAAGCAACATTATTATCAAAATACTCCAGCTATGCAAACATGCGCTAGGATAGACTATAAGCAACAAACTAAACTCATCTCTCTTGGCACGGAACTCCATTCAGTGACTTGGCAACACACAGAAACCACACAATTGACAAAATCCATATTAATCAGAATGTCAAAGTCACCAGAAATCTACAACAATGTTGCCACATCCATTGCACAAATCAAACCACAAATACCAAAACCAAATCAACTTTCACAGAACAACACAAATTCCAAAAAAAAAAACTCATCACACAAACCCAAAAAATCCTAATCAATCAAAAAATACCATTTCCAAGAGGTCGAATCAGAAAATCCTCAACGGTTGGCTCTCTCAATCTGCCACCACCGTCCACCACTAACTCAAAACTCAACTAGGCACAACTCAAATCAAATCAACAATCACCTTAAACTTCACACCGTCACAATGCACTGCAAAACCACCACTTCTAACCCGTCCGTCTGCCACCACCATTGGCAACTCGCCCATCTGCTCTCTTGTTTCGCAAAAGTCATGTTGGCTGTTCGTCTGTTTGTGTCAGAGGAATCGTCACTCATCACACACAGAACAACGACGTCGTTTCGTTTAAAACTTAAAAAAAGAACATATAGAGAACGGAGAAGATGAACCAGACGGAAGAATCGGCCAGGGACGGCGACGGGCAGGCGGAGGGGCACTGGAGCAATATACTAGTGGAGTGTTTTGACCACGGTGGAGACAGCCGACCCCACCTAGCTCCGCCCCTGCGTAGAACCGTACATGTATCTCATATATGTTCTCCAAGTTATAGTTCGATCTAATCTCAGTTAAATCATCTGCTTATCAGCATTCCCTAGGTTTCTCTACATGGGAACTTGGTGATACAAGACAACTCAATGAAAACCATACATCATTGTATCTATTGCTGGCCCTTTTTATTTGTAGAATTTTGAATTTAATGGTAATATCAAAATATGAACCTCAAAGAGCCATATGTCTATTGATTAGTTTTTTTATTTTTTAAATATGGAATATAGGATCCTCTATTTAAATATGTCTATTCTATCTAATAGATGTGTCAAAATGTCCTGTTATCCAATGTGATCCTGATAATCGTCCGTTAAAAAATAATCAGTTAACCTCACATTAGCTTATTGGGATAAATGATCCCTATACCCGTTAAGCTCATTACTCATTAAAATCTCGCATGTTAGTCTCAATAGTATTAATGTGCTAAACGGAATTTTTTCCATTCGACTATAACTCAATTGTAATCGCCCGTTAGCATCCCGCTCCCGCCATATTTGACACCTCTAAGTATGGGTATCAAAATGTCACATTACTCACAATAAAATTTCAAAAACCGCCCGTTAAAAGGGAGTTCATTCACCTCCCTTTAGCTTAATGGGATAAATGATCCCAATATCCGTTAATCCAATTATCCATTTAGATCCCGCCCATTAGTCTCAATAGTGTCACCTAATTGTGTGCGTCTGTTAACATCCCACTCCCGTTCGATTTGACATCTGTAAGTATTATTTGAGGCATTTGGGGCATTTAGGTGAAGGAGCTATGGGGATTTATGTATCATTTTGGATCAGTATTTTAGTAGTAGCAATTTGATGTACGGCCTTTTTTTTGCCACGAGGAAGGGTTGAGAATGTGAAAATGAGATGGGTGTCATCATTTTTTGTTGTATAAGTTCAAATAAGTACGGTAAGGTGATGCAATTACTGTGTTTGTGACATTTCTCCTTTCTCGCGAGTCCTAACGTAAGAGAGTATAGTAGAATACCAGATGAAATCGAAAAGTAATGCTAAGTGTTCTACTTTTCTTTCAGTCATCAGTAAGTCTAGGTCAAGGGGGTTTGGATATATTTGCTGGATTTTTATGATATTTATGTTTTCTTATGATTCTCATCCTCTCGCAGCATTGATTTTAAGATAAGGACGATACAGCTTGATGGAAAGAGAATCAAGTTCCAGATCTGGGATACAGCGGGACAGGAGCGGTTCCGAACAATCACTACTGGTATGCAACAGTTTCGAGTTGTTGACCTTTGTTACGTTGATCGGTCATTTCATGTGTGGTTTTATAGATTATAATTTTACCTGTTAATATGATTGAATATTTGTTAAGATAAAAGCGTGTTTTGTATATTGTAGCTTACTATCGTGTAGCCATGGGTATTCTTCTGGTTTATGATTGTTTGAAAATACGTAATAATAAACAGATCGTGCAGGGTAAAACTACATGAACATCAAAAATCATGTCAATAATTAAAATCGAAGAAGGGATACAAAACCGAATTGGTGGTTGACTCTTGCTACGTAATTTCTTTAAAACGGTATTGTCCCCGTCTGGTGTTAGGGTCCCACTTGACAATCTATCTCTCAGGATAAAACAACCGGACCTTCAATCACACGCACCAAAGACAGGTTATCTTCTTTATCACCCCGAAAAACTCACACGGAAAAGGTATAGGAATTGTTGTCGTAAATGTTGTGTTGATTTTTCTCTTTTTTACTGTTGAAGGAACTCTTTTCAACTTATATCGGGCATGAGACAAAGACCGTTCTCCACTCTCGTAAAAGAAGGAACCACTTGTAACTACTTGTGTACACTTGGTCAAGATACACGTTTAAAGAAAAGGATCGATAGACTTCATTAAGCCCCACCTTTACTCGTTTAATATAAAATAAGACTTAATCAAGCCCATTTTTTATTTCCAACAAAACTACGATGTTTTGTATTACTTGGTTCCAAAATTTCTGACACAAAACTATGTTTTTTTAGATCTGAACCAATTTTCTTCAAAACTTTGCAACAATGATGTTACTGATGAGTCATCTTTCGACAGTAAGTTTTCCCAATTCGCATTTAGTCTAATGATATTTTTATACCTATTAAAAGGAAAGGAGCCGTTATGACTTGTATGGAAAGGAGTGTGTGGAAGCGTGTAGAAGTTCAAATAGGAAAGGAGTGTGGTGCTCAAATAGGAAGGAGCATATAGAGTAGAGTAGTATAAATACTCTTGTATTGTCACACTTCCAAACACACGAAAATACAATTATTTATGTCTCATTCTTCTCTTCATACTCTCCTTATAGACTTTCATACTCTTCTATACTTCAAATTCTATCAATACCTAGTTTATTTGGATATATTATATATTCGTTAGCCGTATTAGTCTGGCTCTTATATTTGTATGGGTAAAAACTGGACACTTCTGCATAGCCTATATGCTATGATATCACAAAAGTACCCAGGCTTTTCTTCACAATCACCTCATAACATTATTTCCTCTTTCGTAATGATCCAGATATCAGAAACTGGATTAGCAACATTGAACAGCATGCTTCTGACAATGTCAACAAGATTTTAGGAGTAGTTGGTAACAAAGCTGACATGGACGAGAGCAAAAGGGTTTGTTTGTCACAACCATTTATTTATTTTGTTTTTTACACTTCACTCCTGAGTTTACTACTTTCCGAAAACATTGAAGTTTATAAATGTTAGTCTAGACCTCTAGAAGCTTGTGATGATTAGGTATTGCTCTGGTAGAGTTGGATGGTATCAACCAGGGTTAAAATATTGTGCGGGTTGCATTAGGTACATTTTCCAAGCATTCCTGTCTAGTGTCTAATGTGGCTACTGAAATTCACAGCAATATTTGCAATTTGCAGGCTGTGCCTACTTCTAAAAGCCAAGGCTCTTGTGGATGAATATGGAATCAATTTGCAGGGATATTCTGTTAAGGGCATATCCTCTCTTTTTTTCATTTCTAATGTTTAGACTTGGACTTCAATCACTCCATTTTGTATTTTAAGAGAGTCACGTAAGGCATAACTTTGGTACATTTTGCATCACCTTACTTCCGTTGGAGTTAATATGTGATCGGTTGTTCCTTTTTATTTTTTTAGCGATTGAAGGCCTAGATGAGATGTTATCAACTAATGGAGGTTTAGCGATGAATGCTGAAATTAAAGAGCCACTTTATTTATATAATATATCAGTGAAACTGGGCGAAAGGGACTGAAGAAGAACCTTCCCTTCCTAATTTTTGAGTCCTTAACCAATCATTTCAAGAATATATGCCAAAATGTGTGGTTTGATGAATTGGAATTACTATAATTTAGGCGGCATTGCTTGTAGTAAAAGATATGGCTACGTACACAAAAGGGTATTACTAAAATTGCATCATGGAGTCTTCTACATATGACCATTGATCTGTATAAACCTTATCTCAGTGCATCATGTTGTTGGTGTACATGGATCTTAAATAGATTGTAGTTGCAAAATTAAATAAGTATGTCATTTCATATCAATCCTCCTTTTGGTTTGACGTATCATTTCTTTTCTGATTAAAAATATTTTACAATAGAACTTTCTATGAAAGGACTAGAATAAATTGAAAATAATTCTCTCTAAGAATGTATGAAGGCGAATGCTCTTAAATACATATATTCCAACCTTCTATAAGAACCTGGCTTCCATAAGTTTTTTGAGAAAATTAGTTTTAAACACCCTTTATACGCCGAATTTGAACTTAAACACCCATAATACAAACATTTTGATTTAAACACCCGAAATTCATCAAAAAATTTGTTATCGCCACCTCCAACTTTAAAAATATCAAAACAAATATCAAAATACGTTAAAAAATTTCAAAACTTCATAAAAAGAACAAGCAAATTTCAACAATTTATTATCACTTTTTATAAATAAATTATGTAATATTTTTTATAAATTTAATTTGATATTTCAAATATTTACCAAAATGCACCACACAATTTTATGAAAAATATAACAAAAATGTTTAATAGTTTGTCACTATTGTTTTGTATGTCTCTGAATTTTTAACAAATTTTTTTAAATTTTGTTTGTTATTTTTAAATATAAATGTTTCACAAAACTTGAAGTTCATAATATTTCATATGAA